>RXID01015228.1:0-240020 GCA_005019695.1 Trichopus zeylanicus subsp. travancoricus | reverse complement strand
TTTTATTTTTAAAAAAATCCAAATGTTAATATTTTTCAAACAAATATTTATAAAGGAGCTGAAATATTTTAAATATTATATAAATAAACCCTAATATTTGTATATTTACAAATAAGCCCCTTGAATTTTTTATTTATAAAAAAATCCAAATGTTAATATTTTTTATATGAAAATTTATAAAAAGGACCTTAAATATTTTAAATATTTTATAAATAAACCCTACATAAGAAATTTAATTACAAATCTTATATTTGTGAATTTACAAATACTTTTCCTGAATATTTTTATTGAAAAATAAGTCAAAAATTTATAAGTTTTAAAAAAATTAACAAAAAAGAGTTGAAAGTATTTAAACTTAAAAATTTTAAATACAAGTTCAATATTTTCTATATTTACAAATAGACCCCTCAAATTTTTTTATTTATAAATAAGCCCAACTTTTATCAATTTTTTAATAAAATTTCACAATATTGAAGTTTTAAAAATTAAAATTTTGAATTACAAATTTAGTATTTGTACATTTACAAATAGATCCCGTGAATATCTTTATTTATAAATAACTTTTAAACTTTATCATCTTTAAAATAAAATTTTACAAAAAAGACATTGAAGGTTTTAAAACTTCAAATTTCAAATTACAAATTACAAGTTTAATATTTGTACATTTATAAATAGACCCCTAAAATATATTTATTTATAAATAATTCCAAATTTTATTTTTTTAAAATAAAATTTTACAAAGAAGACATTGAAGATTTTAAAACTTAAAATTTGAAATTACAAGTTTCATATTTGTACATTTACAAATAGACCCCTTGAATATTTTTATTTATAAATAAGTCTAAATTTTAATCATTTTTAAAATTAAATTTTACAAAAAAGACATTGAAGGTTTTCAAACTTAAAATTTAAAATTACAAGTTTAACATTTGTACATTTAAAAATAGACTCTTTGAATATTTTTATTTATAAATAAGTCCAAATTTTATTTATTTTAAAAATAAAGTTTACGAATAAGTCATTGAAGGTTTGAAAACTTAAAATTTAAAATTACAACTTTCATGTTGTACATTTACAAATAGACCCACATAAATATTTTTATTCATAAATAAGTCTAAATTTTTTATCATATTTTAAATAAAATTTTACAAAAAAGACATTGAAGGTTTTAAAAATTAAAATTTAAAATTACAAGTTTAATATTTATACATTTAAAATTAGACCCTTTGAATATTTTTATTTATAAATAAGTCCAAATTTTATTTATTTTAAAACTAAATGTTATGAATAAGTCATTGAAGGTTTGAAAACTTAAAAATTTTAAATTACAACTTTCATGTTGTACATTTACAAATAAACCCCTTGAATATTTTTATTTATAAATAAGTCTAAATTTTTTTATCATGTTTTAAATAAAATTTTACAAAAAATACATCAAAGGTTTTAAAAATTAAAATTATAAATTATAAATTTAATATTTATACATTTAAAATTAGACCCCTTGAATATTTTTATTTATAAATAAGTCCAAATTTTATTTATTTTAAAACTAAATTGTACAAATAGATCCCTCGCCGGTCGTTCCCGCCCTCTCGCCGGTCGGCGTCCATGCGTGCATGCCGGCGCCCTCGCCCTTGGCGCCTTCACCCGTGCTCCAGCTCCCTTGCCCCTGGGCGCCCTTGCCCTCACTCGCGCGCCGGCACCCTCGCCTCTCGCCCTCGCCGCTTGTTTGTAAATAGTTGGACTTTTTCATAAATAAAAATATTTCAATGATTTATTTATAAATGATTTGGAAGAAAGAATGAGAATGAGAAAATAAGTTTTTGGAATTTAATTGTAAAAATCATGAAGGTAAAATCAAAATTTTTGGAGAAAATTTTGATTAAATAATAATTAGGGGTGTAAGTAAATATTTGGAAAAACGGATGGTATAGGTAATTACGGAAATTATGAGGATTTTTCGTAATTACCGAAAATTAGGAGACTTAGGTAATTAGCATTTTTTTTTTATATGAAGACTTGGATATCCTTGAGATATCTTGGGACAATCAAGTAATCAGATTCCTAAATAAGAATTAATGAGTGTTAATAGAGCAAGACACCACTATCAAAGAAGAGGATATGGGTTCGAGCTGACACAGTATGCATATTGAGCCAAAAACTTTGAGATCTAAGCCTCTTGACAAGAACTGCTTCAGATTCTCGACAACAAGACTGGTACGTCCAGTTCTAGATCACCAAACAGCCCCTTAATCATTGATGTTCTTCGATTATTCCATCCTCTTGTTATTAAAATTTCGAACCTTATTCCAATGCTGCTTTCGCAGATGTCACAGATGTTTTCAAAGTAAACATGAGGCTCAACTTGCATGTATATGGTACGAGTAATTTGCATGAAGCTCATAACCGGAAGAGAAAATTTTAATTCGCACTGTTAAACACATCCTCCAGTATCGATCAAAGAAAGTCTCAACAATCAACAAGCTCTCCTTCTGTTGGGGACTACAGAGAAGAGCAAAAGGAGAAAATTATTTCTTCTCATTGTTTTCTCTCAACAAGATTGGATTTATGGCCTATATAGCATTTTCTGTTGTGTTAGATGCAATGCAGACTCTTTTCGCACGATCCAAAATTAAACCAAACTGCAGTTTATGTCCAATATATTAGAGCAAGGCTCAATCTTTCTGCCAATACTAATTTTTGACTTGAGTTGTTACTAAACATTACAACCTTTCGGCTTTTATTGGCTTAATTATTTCTTCTATTTCAAGTTGCATTATAGCAAATTAATTTCATAGAGTTTCACTTGCCTCCAAGGTATGAATCGCTTGAAGCATTGCCAAAGACCAGTATAGGGACTTGTTTAACATTTAGATTCACGATATCATCACAAGTACATCAAGATACATCAATATTGTTGGCAAAATCAGCGACCAAAGTGTTGATATCCATGAGACAAGACTGAAAAACATCATTTCCAACATATAGAACTAAGAACTGATCACAGCATAAAACACTAAAGGCGTCTAATCACTAAATGCCGATATTCTATCCATAATCCTGGCCACAACCTCTTTTGATTCCTTTAGAAGCATAATGCTCTTCTGGAGCCTTTCACGCTTCCCTGCAGTGGACGGAGACTCCTCCAACATCCTTTCAATGCCACCAACTCGAGCTCCGACAAGCTGATTGCAAATTTCCCTTTCGAGTCCCTCATCTACCAATTTCTTGATACTATGGGCAACATGAAGAGCAAGGGCATCCACAAGTCTCCACGTCACACTCCTCCAGTAGGCTGTGATCCTCATTCTCAGATCAAAAGCCTGCTCCGCCATTGCAATGTGCTGCCTGAGATGGTCAACCTCGACATCACCAAATCCATTAATGTTGAGCTTAGTAGGCTTGCTTTCATCATGCAGTACACCCAGGAAATGTTCCTGTGGCTCCATCAGCTCGTTCCATGTCTTCATATAATCAGGATTGCAGGTGTAATCAGTAAGCATCTCCATTTCAAGCATCTCCTTCACCACTTGGTATGAGTTGGATCTCATCTTCTCAATTACATTCTGAGAAGCTTCCCTCAGGGAACTCTGAAGTTGGGGATAGTTATCAGAGTGCATCAGCAACACCTTAATCACAACTTCTTCCAGATAAGCCCAGACTTTGCCAATAAATTCACGAGGTAAGTGAGCAATATTCTTGAGCCTTCTCTGTTGAATTAAAAGAAACCCAGCACGAGGCAAGAAATTCGGCAGCCCGATCACCTTCAACTCGACCAGGACACCGATCTCTTCCATCAAGAACAGCTCCTTGCTCGGGGATTCTTTTTTTGACTGGAGCTCATCTGCATACTGGTGCAGCATATCAGTTACGCGGGCCACACAGTGCATCTCTCCGTCTTCAGGAAAATCTTCATATTCTGCGCGGACAAGTACCTTCTGCAGGCTTTCTTTCACCTGACTTAGAATATGAATAAAGGCGGTCATTGCCTCAGCAACAGAGGAGAGATTCCTTGGCATAGAGTTAAGAGTAGAGACGTTCTTGCTCAGCTTTTCATTGATCTTCTTCACAATGTCCGGCAGGCATTTCGAAATAATGGTAGCCTGAATCTGCATCAGCCTTTGCGCGAGAACCGGAATCCCAACGATGGATTTGTCAATTTTCGAAAGCATAGGGTGGCATTCGAACAGCCTCTCCTCTACACGCCGAGCCTCCTCATAAGAGGCCTCGCCTACCCGATTCCTGACACAGACGTATCCAAGCCCAATGCCGACATCATCGGCATTGATCTTCTCGAGCAACCCCTCCGGCGCCTTGTCAACCTTTGTCACCACCGCAAGCGTCCTCTCGCCCGTGCGGTCAACCGTCTGAGACATCCTAATGGACTCACATGTAGGAAAATCCACCGTCGCTGATAGAACATTGAGAATGATACTCGACTTCGGCTTTATGTACTCGAAGATAATCTCCGAGATCTGTTCGTAGATGTCCTCTGGCTGACCGTGGACTGGGACTCTGGTGATCCCTGGCAAGTCCGCCATAGTAAGATCTGGCACGCCTCTCTTCTTCACCACAAGTGCGAGGGGCGTGTTTGAGATGGCCTTGCCACTGCCAGCGATCTCCTCAGTGGCAGCGTTGATAGCAGCAGTGATATCAGACTCCGACGTACTTACCATCTTGTCCCTGTACTCGAGATACATCTCAGGCTCGACAGCCGAGGGGCTGTGCTGCAAACGCATGATGAGGGGGACGCGAGTGCAGATGCCTTGGCCACGAGGAAGGCTGATGCCGGCTAGAGACTCGAGGACGCTGGACTTCCCACTCGATTGGTCGCCGACGACTACAATGGTGGGCAGTTCGATGCCCTCCTGCATGACCTTGAGGTGGCGGAGGGAGTCGACAGCGTCGAGGAGGGGCGGATGTGATCAACGTATGAGGATGAGAGTACGAAGGCGTTGTTCCTGGACCCGGGGCCTACTAGTGCTAGTTTCTCCATTTTTTTAGCTCTTCTTTTTGGTAGGAGCACGAGCATCTGTTGGGCTGATTGTGGTATTGTTCCTCGGACGGAGGGAGGAAGAAGAGGATTTATAGGAGAGAGGAGAGTGAATCTTGATGATACGCATGCATGCTAACGTCTTTGGGAAGCGTAAAGAGCTCGCGGGCAGTCGACGGCTTTTG
Organism: Trichopus zeylanicus subsp. travancoricus; assembly: GCA_005019695.1. Classification (NCBI taxonomy): domain Eukaryota; kingdom Viridiplantae; phylum Streptophyta; class Magnoliopsida; order Dioscoreales; family Dioscoreaceae; genus Trichopus; species Trichopus zeylanicus. The sequence goes on along the minus strand of RXID01015228.1, from coordinate 234,842 downwards.
GCGCTTTGGGAAGTAGAGATCCGTAGAAAACAGTCGAGTTTCCCAGGTGCGTAACTCACGAGTTGCGACGGCAAGGGGCCTTTGTGTCCTTTCGTACGTTCAAGTAGAGTCAAGCTGGGCTCCGGTTGCCTGGCCTATCACTTCGTCTCTGGAGTAGCTAGGAGTGTGCACTATTCGATTTTAACCGAACCGAACTAACCGACCGAAATCGAATAATCAATTCGGTTCGGATTATTCGATTCTCGGTTCTGTTTCGGTTTTGAAAAAAAAAATTTAAATTTCGGTTCGGTTTCGGTTTCTGATTTTCGAAAACCGTAAAAATCGAACCGAACCGAATTATATATATACCTATATACTGCCGTTAGGTTTCGGTTTTGGTCTAATCGGCTCAAACAAACCGCCTATATATTCTCCGTTTTCAGACCGGTTTGCCGACGCCTGCTATTCTGCTAACCCTAACCCTAACCCTCTCGGCGCTCTCGCCGCTCTCGCTCTCGCCGCTGCGGACCTGCGGTGCTGCACCTTCATCCCTCCAGCTTTCGTCCACCCCCGGACCCCCCTCCTCCTCAGAGGACTGAGGCTCTGAGTCCCGACGGGCGACGCCTCTCTCTGGTCGACGCTCTGAGTTTCAATCTCTCATTTTTCTACGACGGATTAAGCTGCAAGATGAGGGTATTTAAGGTTGATTTTTTGTGAAATTAAATTAGGGTTTTTTGATTTCATACGATTTTATTGTTAATCCTTTCGTCCACGGTCCACCCCCGGACCACCCCCCTCCTCCTCTCCTATGAGGCTCTGACTCTCAGTCCCGACGCCTCAATATCTCTTTGGTCGACGCTCTGAGCTTCAATCTCTCATTTTTCTACAACGGATTAAGCTGTAAGTTGAGAGTATTTCAGAAATTATAAAATTTAGGGTTGATTTTTTGTGAAATTAAATTAGGGTTTTTTGATTTTATACGATTTTATTGTTAGATAAGTATAAAATTAAATTAGGGTTTTTTTGTGAAATTAAATTAGGGTTCTACAACGGCATCATCGGGATCAAATTGCAAGGTTAGGGTTGAATTTTGTGAAATTAAATTAGAGTTTTTTTATTTCATACAATTTAATCTGTATTTCTGTATTTTTCTATTGACAGATGTTGAACCAGGATGATAGTCAGCAGCTTTCAAGTACAAATCCAGTTATTCCAAGTCCAATGCCAATTTCTGTCTCGCAGGAAAGTTCTACGCCTATGGCTATCGAAGTTGCAAATGAGGGCAATGCATCTACGTGCAGTACAAAGCCTCCAATGCCGAGAAAAAGAATGGCAGCATGATCAGCTGTATGGGAGCATTACACAAAGTTCACAGACTCGGGCAAGTCAACCAAAGTCAGATGCAACTACTGTGGTAATGAATTATTGTGTGATTCAAAAAAAATGGTACCTTTTCTCTTAGACATCACATGAATCAATGCAAACGATATCCATATAATGTTGATACACATCAAATACAACTTGCTATGCAACCTATTCAGAAAGAAGTAGCAAATGAGCCCGTGCTAACAAGCTGGAAGTTTGATCAAGAAAAAAATTAGAAAAGCACTGGCACACATGATTGTTGTAGATGAACTGCCTTTTAGTTTTGTGCAACATGAAGGCTTTCAATACTTTATGTCTCAAGCTTGTCCTAGATTTTGAATTTCTTCACGTTGGACTATGACTAGAGACTGTTTTCAACTCTACCATGATGAAAAGGTAAAGTTGAAACAGTATTTCAGAGAGTCCAAACAGAGAGTTTGTTTGACCACTGATATTTGGACCTCAATTCAAAACATAAACTATATGTGTATCACAGCACATTATATTGATATTGATTGGAACTTGAAGAAAAAACTTTTGAATTTTTGCAAGATTACAAGTCATAAGGGTGAAGTTATAGGAAAAATAATTGAAAAATGCCTCTCTGAATGGAGAATTGATAATGTTTTGACTGTTACTATTGATAATGCCTCTTCAAATGATACTGTTATTTTCTATTTGAAGAAAAAAATTTTGAATTAGGGCACTTGTTTGGCACAAGAAAAATATATTCATATGCGTTGCATAGCACATATCATTAATCTTGTGGTGAAAGACGGTTTGAAAGAGATGGCAGATTCCATTGCTCGAGTTAGATCTGCTGTTAAATATGTGAGATATTCTCCAGCAAGATGGCAGAGGTTCAAAGAATGTGTGAAAATTGAAAAAATTGAAAGTAGGAAATGTCTTTGTTTGGATGTATCCACAAGGTGGAATTCCACCTATATGATGCTTGAAGCAGCTCAAACTTTTGAGAGGGCTTTTGAAAAATTTGAAGAGAAAGATAGCAATTTCTGTCATGAGCTTAATGATGAAGATGGAACTCCTCTGTCTTTTGACTGACTGGCAGAATGTCAGGCGACTTATTACATTCTTAGAACATTTCTATGAGTTGACTCTTAGAGTTTCTGCCTCAATGTATGTTACAAGTAATTTATTTTTTGATGAAATTTGTCAAGTTAACCTTCTTTTGAATTTGTGGAAGATCAGCGGTGATACAAAAATCCAAGAAATGGCTGCTGTGATAAAAGACAAATATGACAAGTATTGGGGTGAGCCAGAGAAGATTAATATGCTTCTCTTTGTTCCTGTTGTCTTTGATCCAAGACGCAAGTTAGAATATGTTGAGTTTGGAGTTCATAGAAGGTGAAAGAGGTGTTATGATGAGGAGAAGGTTGCATGAAGTTGTATATGATTTGTTCAAAGAGTATAGAATGCGACTACAGCCGGGAGGAATGCCATCTGGTGAAGGATCAAGTATGCGAAAGCAATCAGGTAAGTACATCTTAAGCAGCCTATTTGCTGAGCATAGAAAAAGTTTCATGGATGATGAAATGAAGTCTGAGCTAGACAAGTATTTATCAGAGGATCTTGAAAAAAATGAGCCAAACTTTGATGTTCTGGGCTTCTGGAAAGTGAATAGCTGCAGATTTCCTATTTTGTCACATATGGCTCGTGATATGTTAGCTATACCTATCTCTACAGTGGCCTCTGAATCAGCTTTTAGCACAGGAGGGCGCGTACTTGATCGTTTTCGTGGCTCTTTGACTCCTACACTAGTACAAGCTCTCATTTGCACTCAAGATTGGATTAAAAATTCAAAAACAGAAATCAATGTTGAGGAAAGTTTGGAAGAACTTGAAAAGATTCAAGAGGGTAAGATTTGCATTGCTTATATTTTTATTATTATATTGTATATTTCTTTATTATGATCAGATAATCATTGATTGATTTTTTTTTTCAGAATTGATAAAGATGAAATTGGATGTCGCAACCGTTGAATTTTGAAAAGTCATCTTAAGGTTTGAATATGCTTACTTATTTTTTATGCATTTTTGTTCATGTTCCTAACTTTCTATGGTCATCTCTTGCAGATTCATTCTTATATATCCTTATCATTCATGTGCATCGCAGTATCAGTGCATGTGTGAAGTTATGATCTTACTGTCCTTAGTTCCTTACCCAGTTACCTACTTACCTGATATTTTCTTAATTGCTTTTACTGTGATGATATTTTACTATGTTTTTTAGGTTCAACAGTATGATCCAACTATCGATGGACATGTATGTATTCAACTATTATTTTGTAGGAGCAGCCGAGCAGGTTGATGCCTGAGGGGAGACATCTTCGTTTTTGATGATGCATCAAAGCCATCTGAGCCTCTTGAATTTTTGCTTTTATTTGAGGTTTTTTTTTGTCTTTGGTGTTTTGATGCGGAGGTGTTCCAATGGTCCCCTACTCTGGCTTCGTCCTCTTCACTTTGTAGGCTTGTAGCAATGGCATGGTTGTTTGGATGGCCTGTGAAGGCAACCACTACCTACCATTCGCTCACGGGGACAACCAAAGAGGGATGCTAGGTATGACGGTATAAGGCGAATATGACGGTATGACCCTCTTGGAATTGTTTTATGATTTTTTTAATGATATTTGTTGAATTTTTCATAAGCTGTTTCAGGCGATGAAGATGTTGAATCATTGGCTCATTGCCATATGCTATGCTCGCATATGGGCAAGTGACTGATTGGACGATTGTCTCATTCTTTGGCTTCACCCTAGTAATGTTATGCTGTTTGGAAGTTGGAACTTCTGGTTCTGGGCCTTCTGAGTTCTGGCTTCTGTTTTGTTACTTCTGTACACAGGACTACAGGAGATTTCTCAAGCTTTTCTTAATGGATCATTTGGCATGATATAATCCTTCAAAGTTAAAATGCTAACTGATTACTGAATTGATCATATTTATTCTGAACCACATAATTACAGTTATTTATTCTGAACCACATAATTACAGTTGATCATATTTATTCTAAATCACATAACTGTTGAAGTGTTCTGTAGCAGTGCAGCTTGTCAGCTTCTGATACTATACAATATACATGCTCCTGCTGCTATGCTGCTCCTGCTGCTATGCTGCTCCTGCTACTCTGCTGCTCTTGCAACTTGAAGACTTGATTCACTTGAAGTCTTGAACTGTCTTGTTACATGAATTTGAGATGTTGAAGTGTTTTGCAGCTTGCCCGCTTCTGCTAGTCTGCAACTATACATTGTCCTGTTGTTGCTGCTCAGCCTGCTCCTAGCCTCCTGCTGTGTTGCTCCTGTTGTGTTGCTCCTGCTGTGTTGCTCCTGCTGTGCTGCTCCTAGCCTCCTGCTCTATTGCTCTTGCTGCTGCTGCTCCTAGCCTCCTGCTGCTCCTGCTGTGTTGCTCACTTGCTCCTGCTGTCTTGCTCCTGCTGCTCCTGCTGTGTTGCTGTGTTGCTCCTGTTGTGTTGCTCCTGCTGTGTTGCTCCTGCTGCTGCTGCTCCTAGCCTCCTGCTGTGTTGCTCATGTTGTGTTTCTCCTAGCCTCCTGCTGCTTCTGCTGTGTTGCTCACTTGCTCCTGTTGTGTAGCTCCTGCTCCTGCTGTGTTGCTCCTGCTGCTGCTACTGCTCCTAGCCTCTTGCTACTCCTGCTGTGTTGCTCACTTGCTCCTGCTGTGTTGCTCTTGCTGCTACTGCTCCTAGCTTACTGTTGTGTTGCTCCTGCTGTTGAAGTATTTTGCAGCTCAGCCTGCTCCTAGCCTCCTGCTGTGCTGCTGCTGCAACTTGAAGACTTGATTCACTTGAAGTATAATGTATATCTTGTACTAATTTTTTTTCCCCCTTAATCTCTTATGCAAATGACCAGATCCATTAACCCTGTCAAATTCGGTTTGCAATTCGGTTATAACCGAACCGAACCGAAATATTTCGATTCGGTTCGGTTCGGTTTTATTATTGTTCAGTTCGGTTCGGTTTTGGTTTTCGAAAATTTCGGAAATTCAGTTCGGCCGGTTCGGTTCGGTTCGGTTCGGTTTTAACCGAATGCACACCCCTACGCATAGCTCAACCTGCAATGGGCTGAATACTCGGAATGCTTGTGAACGTTGGGAGCGTTTGGAATATTGGGTTGATTGCGAACCAAATTTAATGGTAGCCAACTTGAGTAATATAATTTTGAGTAAATTTTTGTAAAATAGTGTTTGAATGTGAGTAGAAAGATAATTAGTGAATATGATTTGGACGAATTCGTTATTAGCTACTCGCTAATCTCAATACTGATCTCAATCCGAACGATCTCATAGATTTTATTCACCATCATGTGATCAACGAATAAATGTTTATTTTCCTGAGGAGGTGTTATCTTCGTAGCGCAAGTACAGTAGTAATTTTGCGATCTTTTGTTGATAATAAAATTATAATTCATCTTAAAAATTTTGTCATGTTACTGCAAGCTATTCAAGTATCTTTATCAGAATGCAGTGGTCTACATAGTTGACTCAGTGTTGCACTTTGGGTAGTAACAACTAACAAATTTAGTTTGATGGATCACGGACGTGAGACACTCTGAATTTGTATTTGGATCAAATTTTAGATCGCTGCCATTTATCTTCCCACTTATAAATTAAGTATCGGTTGGAGGTTCTTACAAAACACTTCGATAATTAAATTTATAGAAGAGAGATAATGTATGGTATAGCGATCTTGTATGTAAGCTTTTATATTTTATGGAGGAGTTGGTGAACCCTAAAATGACTCAGGTCAATTTCATTGGGGAAAATCTGAAGGAAATTGCACTCCTCGTTTTATTGAATTTTTTTACACTTGCAATCAATTTGTGGATTAGTTGGGAGGACTTTAATGTATTTAAGGAGAAACCTTAGGACTTGTTTATTTACATAAAATTTTTTATATTTTTGTCTCCAAATTTTATCTCTATTTTTATGTTTTCATTTCCGCAAAAAACTTTGAAAATAACACATAATGTTCATTTTAGTAAAATATGAAATCAACAATCAGTAAAATTTATGAATTCTATATATTTTTTTTCAAATTTTCTCTCTCTTTATCCAAGTAGATGAAAGTAAATAATAGTTTAAGAAGTGCGAACTCTAGTAATTGTAAAAGAATACTTTTTTAAAAAAATGATTATGAATCTCACACAATGACAAAGAAGAAACACTCTAAATTAAAAAAAAAAAGAGATTATGTTGGAGAAGAAATAAGAAATCGGATGCAAATAAAATACTAAATAATAATAAATGGGTAATAGCAAAATTCGAATGGTGAAAAAAAAATTGAGAAAGATGGTTTTTTTTCAGGGAGATAAGTTACAAAGAAAACTTTTAAAAAAATTTTTAAAGTATTTTCCACAATCTAATATAATTTTAGAAAAAAATTAATTTCTCAAATTTCTATATTGGAAAAGAATTACCTTTGAATAACATCTTTAAATTTGTGTCTATATTTTTTAGAAAACAAAAAAAAAATTTATAACTGAGCAGATCCTTCGAGTGCTAATAAAAATATTAATATGTAATAATCTATTATAATTGAAATATCAGTATGTAATAAGAGTTTGATGTGCATGGTTCATTAAAAAAACTTGATATCTTACTCCAAGTGGGGCACAAGATTTCCTCTCTTTATGTGAGGGCCATGAAACTGGGGCACCGACCTAGTGAAATGGCCGAATTTTGTTAAGTAAACTGAAATTTATCATTAAAAAATTTTGTCTAAAAATAAGAAATACAAAATACAAAAATATTTTTACAAAACAGTAATATTTACAACAAAAGCTCCAAAAGAAATCCAGTTAGCAAGAAAACAATGGAATGGGCCGAATCGGTTCTAAGTTACTCAGTTTTGATTGGGTTTCGCCGACCGACCGTCTGATACTGAACGAGAAACCTAATTTTTAATGAGATTTATTGCTCTTTATCGAGTGAAAGCAATTACTTAAGAGTCGAACCGGTCCCAAGCAACTCCCTAACGAAAGTTTATTGAAGCTTATCATCCAGAAACCAAAATGGTTAGGATCTGAATTGATTCTTTCCAATAACAATAAATGAAGACAACAGATGAATAAGACTACACAGCACACACTTCGAGCATGATTTGTCGTCTCAAACAAATTAACCGGACACATTAGCTGCCCTGTGTTCTTTAAAAAAGAGAAGCAAAGAAAAGAGGAGAGAACAAATCATGAAGTCCTTCTTTCTCAATAATAAAATTGAGTTTCTACAATGTTATTATGGGAACATGTGCATAATCATGTCTTGGCCTCTTAAGTCAATGCTCAAATGACTATATTAGTTTCCTAATCAATATCTTTAAATACTGTTTGGTTTGAAATGAGGAATATGATCAGTTTATTTCACTTTTTTTTTTATAAAATTAATTTTTCTTATTTTACATTATTATTAAATTAAATTATTATTAAAAAAAATAAATAATTTTTTGAACTCGTAAGATTAATTTTAATAAAAAATATTAGTTTACAAAAATGATTTACTAATCTTAATTTTGATATTGATTCTAATCTCAAATTAAACTATACTTTTATCAAAACAAAGGACTTGGTAGTTTATTTTATAAATTATTCAATTAATATTAGTTATACAAATATTTGCTTATATAATTAGACTATCATTTAAAAAATAATAATTAAATAACTAATTTGTTTATATTTATTAGGTGTTTAGGTGATCGTCTTTTAACTGATATATCGACTCATTGTCTATCATGCCTCTAAATAAATTAACCCGAGTAACTAAAACTTGCCAATATTTCCAATGCCTCCGGCATTGCAGGATTCTGTCTGGATCGGCCCGTTTAAGACCTTTTTGGGCCATGCAGTCTGCCAAATTGGCTGGCCACAGACGCAAAGGGCTAGTGAATCAATTAGGGCAGGCAGTCTGGCAACCGCGATATCCTTCCACATTTGCTCGTCTAATTCTCGTTTGAAAAACCTATCATTCTTAATCTAATCCAAAACTTTGTACAAATAGTTTAAGGGCCAACTATAATTAGCAATGCATTAATCTAACGTTAAGATAATGTGATATTTGATATTTGAATTTCAATACCAACTAAGATTAAGTTCCAGTAAAGGATCACATATGTAAGGCTTGGTAGGACCGGTGGATTAGTAGGCAAATAGTGGGCCTATAACTAGCAGCAATTGTCTTTACTCCCACATCAACAAAATGTTAGACTTGAAATTAGACTAAATATGATGACTGTCATATACCTAACAACGATGTTTTTTCTCGGAAAATTAGGAAAAACAAAACTCTAGGGTTGGGCGGGTAACAAGCCGCAGACGCCGAGGGACAATATCGTGCTGAATTGGGCACGTCACATAGTGGTATCAAAGCCACTCTACACCTTTTAATCAATGTGGGCTAGCTCAGCGATGACGCTGAGCCATTGAGGGAGGGAGATTGTAAGGTTCGGTGGGGCCAGTGGACTAATAGGTAAGCAGTGGGCTTATAAGTAGCAATAGTTATTTTTAGTCCCACATCAACAAAGTGTTAGAGTTGAGACTGGGCTAAATATGATGACTACTGTGGACCCAACAACGAGGGTTTTTTCCTGAAAACTAAGAAAAATAAAACCCTAGGGTCGAGTGGACCGCGGGTCGAGACGTCCAGGGACAATATCGTGCTGAATCGAGGGCGTCACATAGTGGTATCATAGCCACTCCACACCTCTTGATCGATGTGGGCTAGTATCAATAAAATATTGAAGTTGAAACTGGAGTAAATATGATAACTGTCATAGAACCAACAACGATATCTTTTTTTCGAAAAACGAAGAAAAACAAAACCCTGAAATCGGATGGACCGCAAACCGCAGACGCTTAGAGACAATATCGTGCTAAATTGGAGGCGTCACAATATGCAACTTAGATGACAAAAGCTTTTTAGGCATTATATGACCTAATTTTAAAGTTTTGCTTTATGAGCCAGCAAGCAGTGAAAGGGAGATGCATGCGATCCTTGCAAGCAAAGAAGCAGATTCGTGGCATATCTTTGTCAGCAGCTCTTGCTGCATGGTATGGTGTCCTGTTACATCTCACCCCACAGCCTTGAATTCAATTCAAGCCATGTATCATTTGCTGCTTACAAACAAAACGCAATTAAGGTTTCTGAACTGCTTCATGCTGAGCTCTGTATCTTCAAGTTTGGAATCATGCAATTAAGGAAAATGACAGCAATCACTGCAATGACAAACACTATTTATATTCATTTATATGCAAAACCCAAATGCAAGACATGCAAGTTGTCACAACTATAGCTTTCCTTTCCTTTCCTTGTCCTTCCAACAAGGAAAAAAGAAAAAGAAATAAACAAATAAAGAACAAAATATTTAAGCTCCACTGGCCGTTGCTTTTCCTTCTGAGAACTGGTGCAATACCTGGCAATGGAGCTGGCAGAGGAATGTGTGTGGCCTGTCCAGCTTTGAAGGCCATGATTTGCAGCACAAACCCCATTCTATTATGAGAGTGGCTGGCCTACCACTTTTGTCTGCCTCATCAAGCTCACCCTCAGGGCAAAGGGTGATGAAGATGGATCCCACCAAAAACAGGAAAAGGAAAGCAAAGACAAAGCCCACAAAAATCTTGAGCTTTGGGGTGCAGAGCCAATCCCTGGTCTGCTGGCACACAACATGCTAAAGCAACCAACAAATACATAGAGCCAGGGAGACCCTCCCCCCTAGCTTTGTTTGACATATGAAACCAGAACTCAGTCATCTTTGCATTCCACGGATCTTCTACCAGTTTGTCATGGACCATTGTGGACTGTTGTATGGAACATCTCCACCTTCAACCGACTCAAAGTCAATAACCCACCGACACCTTTCAAAACAGAATCAGAACATTCCTTAGTTTCAAACCAAGCAATTCAAAGCCAAAACAAATGAATGACTCCAAGAATTTTCTTTGCTTCTATTGGGTTAAACGCTTTGTCTGCTACACTGGATGCCATGAGGCAAATAAGTGCAATTGATACATCTCCTTGGGTTGACTGGGCAGAAAGGATGGTTTATTAGATAGATAGCTACAAAATTTTGAGTACAAATGTCTTCAGAAGGATAATGATATCTTGCAAGCATAAATATCAAACTCACTATACAAAAAAGTGCCAATAAAGAGTTCAATATTATATTTCTTGCGACATAGCATATTGTTGCTAAATAGAAGCGTAAACAGAGAAATAGGTAAAGAACAGATATTTTTTAGGAGGCTTTCTCAAATAATAATGAAGCTAAGAAATCCAACAGAAATTATATTGCATCCATCAAAAACAATATTGCATATCATCTACTCCTATCCTAATGTGATACAAAAGCTGTGGCTTTTTAATACCATATCTGTAAATATATGTTGTCAAACGCATGCCAAATTGAATTGAGATAAGTTATTCCAAGAACAGAAAAGGAATTTGAAACTTCATATTTTCTGAACATAATATCTCATCCAAGCTATAAAAATGAAGGCAACATTCACTCTGTTATATACCAGCCTATTAATAGAAAAATATCAGAAGGTATCAGATTACCTCTTAATGCTGATTAGGCTGATAGTGAAGCGAGGGCATCACCAGCATTTCTCACATGAAGTTCCACCAACCTCAGATCACGAAGATGCTGTAAGATTTCTTGAAGAAGATCCATACCCTTATCTCCTTTCTTCAAGGAGCTAACACAGTGCCTGAGGAACTCTCTATCAGCCTCAAGAGCTTGAAGTCTTTCATAGACATTATCAACCTCCTCTGCAATAGCAAGTTTTTTCTGCTCTATTGCAAATTTAGTTAGAGATTCTGGCAAACAGTCTGTTACCCCTTCCTTTGTGCATGGATCATCTTCATTCTCTAAGCAAATGGCATCAAAGAGAGGGAGAAGCTTCTTTCCTTTATAACCACCGGTTCTGCAATCACAATGCCCATTACCATTAGCCTTTGGCTCATCAGGAAAACTATTAACATCACCATTTTCACCATCATGCAAAGACTCATAGTGCCCATTCAACCCATGGCCATTCTCTTCAGATAAATGTCCAACAACCTCCAATTTATCAATGTGGTCTTCGTCATCCAAACTGAAGAGCTTTTCCTCCAAAGCCTTGAGCTGCTCCAGTATTGAAAGCCGCTCCTCCTCAAATTCAGCCAAAGAATCATCAAGCGTGATCAGATGCTTTGCAGTTTCTTGATCAGTTTCAGAACCCAAAACAGCATCAATTGGAATGTTTTGATTGCTATCGGAGTGGCCGTAGGAACAGTCATCACCTTCATTGAATTCCAAAGATACATCATCACTTTCCTCAGCACTTGATGAAGCAGAATTTATCTTACTCCTGGCATTCTTTCTTCTCTCCCTGGCCTCATAAAGAAGAACCCTCTTCTGATACACTTCCAGCTCCTTTTCCAAGTCTTGTTTTTCTTTCTCCCTCTTCATCATAAGCTCATTCAACAGCTGCAGGGCTTCTTGATCATACTCTGATTGCTCTTCCATCATTCTCTGATACTGTAATGCTTCCATCTGCATTGCAGCCTTCTCTTCCTGAAGCCTTGTTATCATAGCCATTGTTTGGTTTGCAGCAACTGCAGAAGCACTCCTCTCTTCTTCTAGCTCTGCATATAACATGCTCAAAGCCTTGTGTTCAGCTTTCAGTGCTGATTTAAGATGTTCTATAGTCAGAGGCTCGCCACCTTCAACCTCACTAGCGACACTTCCATCAATAGACTCGGTTCCAGATTCTCTCCTATCAAACAGGAATCTCTTGTGGAAAGCATGAATACCTTCAATGGAAGTCGGTGTTTCAGGTGCTCTATCCTCCTCAACCTCGGCCACGTCTGGACATGTGAATAGGTTGCGTACCCCTTGCGAATTTACCTCCACTGGTTCTGTTGCACTAACTACACACGTAATAGAACATACGTGAGGCCCATGAACCATGCTCAGATAAAACATCTAACCCTCAGGGAAAAAAGAGAGAGTACCTTGATCTTCAATATTAGTTTGGTCTTGATTCTCCAAATTCTTAGTCTCTACATAAACTGAAACAAGAGCTGATTGATCAATATGAACCTGATCGATCTGTTCCTGGTCGCAAATCTCACTCCCAATTGATATCTCACAGTTTGCTTCAACATCCATGGCTTTCTCATCTTCCTCTAATGCTGCATCAATTACGTAATAAATCAAAAATAATTCATAGCATACTGAAAGTACAAGCAATCTCTGCTAACACGAAAATCATACCTTGTTCGTCAGCAAGATCTTCTGTAACTGCAATTGATCCAACTTCAATATCTTGCATTTCCTCGAAAACTTTGGTGAAGAAAGTCTCCTCTTTTTGAGCAGGGATGCATAGATACTCCTCCGGCGGTGGAGGCACAGAGGAACACTCCTTTATCACCTCTACCATTTCGGCGGCCAGGTTGCTGCCTCTTTCCATGATTTCGACTGAGTTGGATACCACCTCATCCTCGGCTTTCTCTTCTAGAACAGCTTCAACAACCAAGGCCGATCGAGGAGCAACAAATTGGTACTCAGACGGCCAATCCCCATCATCGCAGTCCACCGCCGGCGAAGAAGAATCCAGGCTTTTCTTCATCGTCTCGGAGTCAATCAGCTCCACGGGAACCGCCCGCTCCTCGCCGGCGAGAACCCGGTCCCGTCGAACCAGCAAGATCTCCAGCGACGAATCCTCTCGAACAAAGGAAACCCTTACCTCCTCTTCTTGCGTCTCTTCTTCCTTTTCTTCTTTTTCCAGCTCCAAAGGATCCAAAGGCGACTGCTTTAGGAGCAGATACGGCGGGTAGAACCCGCTCTCGAGGCCAACCCCGCAACACGAGCACTGAAGATCCTCCTCCCCGGCCTCGCTCCTCTTCATCCAAGGCACCATTACCGTAGCCTGATCGCCGCCACAGTCCTCGCACAAGTCTCCAGACTCCGCCAGTCTCCGGTGCCCAGCGCAGTACCTCAATCTGGATATCTCAGCGACGTGGCCCTCGCACAATAAGGTACGAAAGGACGCGGCGGAGTCGAAGACGTGGTCGAGGCGGGAGCAGAGGACACAAGGCGGCTTGAGACCGAAGAAAGCAGCGAACTTTGAGATGAGGAAGGAGAACAGACCGTTGAGGAGGAGCAGGGCGATGAGGGTCCATTCCAGAAAGGTGTAGACTAGGACGACGCCGATCCTGTGGGTGCTCCTGTGGAGCACAGCAGCAAACTTGTTGGCAGCCATTGATGAAGATGAAGATCAAGGTGTGAGCTTTAGGTGTAGTATTTACAAGAGAGAGCGAGGAGGGAGGAGGGAGGAGGAGGAGGAAGGAGGAAGGAGAAGAGGCACAGCCAAAGAGGACTGCCGGAAAAGTTCTTAGCCGGAGAGAGGGAGAGAGAGGAAATAGGAAAGAATAAAAGGGCAGGGACAGAGATGGTGATGGCCACCAGTTTGGAATAACGAGAGTTTTGCAGAGAGATTAGTTTGATAAAAACAGGATTAAGGAAAAGGTTTTGGTGGTGGAATCGCTTATTGACCCGTTTTAGTGGCCGTGTGTTTGGAAGGTTCGCTGCGCTTCTTGTTTGGTGTGTGCGCTGACAGTGGATTTGGTCCAAAAGAGATGTGGTTCATACTTCAAACTACTTCGGCTTAATTTGTTAAGATATAAATATATTTAATTATTATTAGTTATTTATAATAATTATTACAATAATTATACTTTATTTTACCGGTTAACCATTTTAGGGTTAGAATCGCTTTACTAATAGCGGTGAGCAGAACTTGATTCAAACCAGAATAAATCAGCCTTGGACGATTTGGTTCGACCAAACCGTACCAACACATCGGGTCCCTGGTTCATTAAGATTGAACTATTGAGGATTATTTGAACATTTGCGAAGGATTCAGAGGCAAATCAGAATGCACATCAAATTGATTTAGACAATCTAGTCACAGCATTGGATGCCTGGATGCTGATTTAGGCTTTGGCTTCTTTCACGAAGCTTGGATTTGACTTCAGTCAGAGGGCCCGGAAGTGAGGTGAGTTTCAAGCAACTGAACATTTCCAACTGTTTCCAAGGAATTCAACTTTTTCAATACGAAAACATTCGGTTTCGGGAGTGGAAGTCAAATAAAGGAAAAATAGCGATGAATAGTTCAAAGCTGAGAACTGAATGGGAAAAAAAAAGAGTTCTCAGTGGGCCACATTATTTTGTTGGCTCGTCTTTCCTGAATTCAAAGGAAAAATCACATGCAAATTGCTAATTAATTTTATTGGGAACCCAAAAATGTGAAATTAAATTACTATAATAATTATTTTTATTATATTATTTTAAAATTATAATCAATGAAATATTAGTTAACTCACTTTATAGTTAATACTATTAGAATAATTATCCCATGTCATACCTTGCCAGGTTTTTTTTTTGCCTTTTTCTAGTTAAGAATGAATAGATGTGTGTATCCTTGGTCGGAACCTATCAATTTGCTTTGGACTTTGATCAAATTTTTTTTTAAATTATATTTTGATTTTAAAATTAAAATATTATAAAATTCTAATAAATACAAAAAAAAATACATATACATATTTTTCTAAAATTATTGCATACATATAATATAATTTTTTGTCAGAAAAGTATTTAAAATATAAAAAAAATATAGAAGACAATATTCCAAGTTCAATCTTGAGAGAAACAAATGAAAACTTATTCATCTCACAGGAAATAAAAATATAAAATAAAAAAGAATATATAAATTCAAATATGCTATTTTTAAAAAAGTTTAAAATCTAATTTTAATTTAAAATATTTTAATTGAAATCAAAATATTGCGATCGAAATTTAAAACTTTGTGTAAATTTTGATGTCCCAATATTTTTAACTATTTTTAATAGTATTGAACTTAATAAAATATGATAATATAGTAAATTCTTAAACTAGTTCGGTCGGAATCTAAAAAGTCGGTCTAAAAATAAATTTCAATATAAAAAAATAACTAAGAAAATGATCATGTCAAATTTTTAAAAAATCAAAAATATTATTCTTATAATATACAGGTGGATCGGCCCAACGAATCTAAATCTCAAGGACTCTCTGGATGGCACCCAATCAATAAAATAAATTTGGTTTTTTATTGGAGATATTTGAAAAAGGGAGTAAAAGAGCAGTACGATGCATTGCTTTGTTTTGCATTCTTTTGATAAAATGGTGCGGCTTCCCAGGCTTTTGCTTTTCCAAGTGCGCTGTCTGCGGTCCTTGGGCTCCGGAAAACGCTCTCCTTTTGCTACTACCAGAGCCCCACTATTTATATCAATCAATTAATAATTTTTTTTAAAAAAATTCTGTAATACAGAATTAATTCCTCATATTTTTTAAAATTAAATATTAATTTTTTTAAAAAAATTGAAATTCAAAATCAGTTCCTGAAGATGTGATTTTCTGAAAAAAAAATTTAATTTTATCATTATGTATAAATACTTTATAAAATATTTGAATATGAGATAAAATAAGAAAATTATATCTTTATTTTAAAAATCACACCTTTAAAGATTGATTTTAAATTTTAAAAATTTTCAGGGATTGATCATTAATTTGGAAGACATAAAAGGATCGATTCTAAATTTCAGACATTTTCAAATCTTTCTAATAATTTTTCTTACTGCTTATGTGTTGTTCAATCAATTTTAGGATAACAAAAAAAAAATAAAAATACTGCTCTTTCAAAAAAAGATCCGGAAAAGAATCTTAAATTCACCAAAATGCCCTTTAAATTCTCTAACCCAGAGATCTGTGGTCAGATTGAGCCAACCCTACGGTTAACTAGAATTTGGGCCATCAGTCAACCGGTACTATCTTCAAAATAGTAAGCGTTGTAATTTGTGAATTACGACAAATCACTTATTTTATTATAATTAATATAAAAGTTTTTTCTCTTATATTATAAATATATAAAAAATTATCACGATTAAAATATTTTTTAAAAAATACTATATTTTAGTCTAATTTTATCAATTTAAATTAATATAAAAAGGCTAAATATTTTTATTTATTTTAGTTTGAATAACAATTAAATTAATTATAAAAAAATTTATTTTATTCTAATTTTTGTGAAAAATTGATTTTTCAATTTATGAAATTAAGAATTAAAAATTTGATTTTATCAAACTGATTATTCGATAATTATAAAACAATTGTTTTAAATTAAATTAAAATACAAATATTTTTTAAAATATTTGAATTAAAGTAATTTTTTATAAATTTATAGTGTAATGTGAGTAATTTTTTTATTAATAATAAAGTAGGTTATTTTTTATAAATTTACAATAATAATGGTAATTAAAAATCTTTATTCTTTTAGTTTTGAGTTATTAATATTTAATACCCGCGCATGGCCCACGCGCTCGAAGGTCGATGTTGTTACGCAATTCGGCCGCTGTCATCGCCGATTTCAAAGTCAAATTATGGAAATTATATTTTTATGACTAGATTTACAAAGTCTAAATCGAGGAATCAAAATTTGTGCACTGCTTTTTTTATTTTATTTTATTTTTTTAAAATTTGGACTCGTTCTTCAAATGGACCATGGTCGCCGAAAGCACCAGGCCTTGGCCCATTCTCCTACCACATTATTAAAAATATCGATAACTCCCTGAAATTTCTTAAAAATTCTACATTCCCCCTTCTAATTTAAAAAATTTTAAATAGCCCCTCTAATTTTCAAAATTACCAATAAGTTCTACTCTTCCATTTTTCTGTACGAATGTTTCCTTTTTATTTATGGCTTTTTAATAATATATTCATATTTAGATAATTGGATTTAGTTGTTACTGTAGCGATGAATCGGGTCCACTGGATGGTCCAGATCCAACAGACAGAGTTGGATCTGGACTGTTGGATCCAGAACCAAAGATCAGGATTCATCTACCATAGTAGCGAACTGAATCCCATTTCAGCAGACCGCATAAGCCATCAGTTTTGGGCCCGTTCATGGGAACAAGTTGGTCCCGAAACAATCGGGCCGGGTCGGCACTTTCCACACGGGTCGGATTCCGCGCATTTATCCGCTCCATTTGTGATCAGATCAGAGCACTCCCTCGTCATCCTCTTCAGCTTCGTGGGGGTTTCGTAGAGGAATTTCCACAAACATTTTGCGATCATCCAACTGGAGACCTGATTCTTCAACTCAGTGTTCACTTCCTGCAGATCATCCGATTCCTTGTGGTTTGGTGATTCAGGGAGCGAGGTGTGATGAATTTTCTGCTATCCTTCTTGTTTTTGCAAATTGATGTTGGGTTCAATTCGTATGGATTCTTTGGCGGCTAATTCGAATTCAACTTTGTTTTCTCCTCTCTTTTGTTCTTTAATTTGATAAAAAGGAAGATGATCTAGAAAAATGTGATTTGAGTTTTTAGTTGCTGTTGTTACCATCACTATATTGTTTCCATGGTTATGTTGTTAATTCCGCATCAAATCTTTTCCTTGGAACATGGAGTTCAACGTGGATAGCCCCTCCGAATCCCCAGCCAAGTGAATATTCTACCAATCAGAGCACTGTTAAACTTCTGTTTTCTTCATGGTTCAGGCTCGGTATCTCGTTTCTGTTCTTGTTTTCCGTAGATTTTCCTTTTTTCAATGTTTTGGCTAATCTAACTGCAAACTTTCAGTGTTCCTTTAAGTTATTGTCTTCCTTGAAGTTTTATAATATGTTTAATATGTAAATATCCTTCGTTTGTCTTGTTGTATGCCTCTTAGTGAATTATGAAAACAACAAGTTTTGCTTGTGCATTCATGGGTGTGGTAGCCAATTATTCCATTTTTGCTATCAACTTTAGAATGTTTCCACAAATGGTGGTATAAAATATGTCACAATTTGTGATGCTTCCCAACTAAAAATGACAGGCTTGATTGCCTATCATTGTGGATTACCCATATAAACATCTGTTGAGACCTTCTATAGAAAATCAAATGTTGGTTAAGTATACTTGACTCAAAGTATTGAAGGCCAAGGATTCTTTTTTGTATTGTGTTTTGCTGTCTTATGGCAGTTCTATACATGGACAACAAGCTTAATTTCTTATCAGTCATTTTTTTTGGACAAACTCTTTCTATAGTGCTGTTGTAAATTAGTACTGTGAAACAACTGAAAAGGGACTAACTCTGATAACTACTCTTTTCCCAAAAATCTTGACTATATGATACTTGTTGCAGCTATATAACAAGGTTACAAAAAAACCTGGATGGTTTGTTTTAAATTATTCTTCTGGTTGAAACTCAATTTATATAATTTTTTTCATGGAGCTGGTAAAAGATGCACTGAGAGCAAGAGGCTATGTCACATGTTCGTGATGCATACAAGAAAAAGGTTTCTCCCTCGTATATTTTTTAATCATATCTGCTAATGCCATTTTCAATGTGAAACAATGATCAAACCATCATTGCTATTACTATATCAGAAAACAAATTAGTACAAATTTTTTTTATTTTGGTATGGCAACATTCACCTTCACAATCTAAAAAAAATACTTTTTGATCAGATTTCAAAATATGCCAATTTACCTATTATGGAGTTGTGTAACCAAGTCAATTGTCTTCATCTTGTGCTACAAATGGCCTTATTGGCCTAGAATCTTCTCTACCTTTTAAATTTTTACAAGTAAAATGATATTTATCTCCAGAAATATCAGTTTTATGCAATGAATAATATATCTTCATCTCGGGCCTTGAATCAGACAACAGCTATGCATAAACTCTTCCTTCATGATGGTGGATCCATGGGTGGTAACTATCATGGCTTATGAAGCTATTTTAATCAGTTCTTATTTTTTTTTAAATTATCAAACAACTTCCATATGACACATGGCTGAAAATGTTTGGTGGTTCTCTTTAATATCCTCTCATACACAAAGTAAGGGACTTATCAGCGCATCTTACAGTTCTGTGCAGAAATAGAAGATTCTTTAACTAAAAGTGGACTGATTACCAAAGATAATAATTGTACTCTTGTGTGAATCAGTTGTACAAATTTTAAAGATTCTCCATGCTAGGTGAAGTTCCTTGTTGTTCCTCATTTCATACTGCAGAAGCTGACGGTCACTGGCCTTCTACATGTTGCTTTTATTTGTCTATCATCAGGAAATATCAGTTGCATCATACATTTCTACATTTTGCTTTATTTATTTTCTCATTCAACTGCCTACTTTCATGGAATACGGGCCCTGTTTCTTAGGAGTAGAAAATGAAAGAATTGATCTTCAATCCTGTAGGATCCCTCAAAGTAATGCTTGTATATTGTTCACACAAAATTTCTGATTGTATGCTCACAAATTAGAGGCCAACTTGGTTTATATTGTGATCTATTCACCAGTTGTGTGATCTGTATATATGCAAATGGAGTAGTGTCAAGCTTTGTTACTTTTTTTTTTTCCATTACATGGTCCCATATTCTCATTGCGAAAACTTGACAGACAAGGTTTGAGGGTAAAATGCCTAACTCTTAAATTGATTCCCAGGTGTGAGCTATATGGAGAGAGTATCAGTGAGATATGGATATTGAGAAGATCATATCCACAGCAATGGGATACCCAAAATGAACATAAGATTTGAAACTATAGTTGTTTCTTGGTTCTTTGTTACCAGAAACAACAATAGAAAGGCTGTGTTATTAATTAGAAAATATCACAAAGTGAAAATTTTTAATGGCACATGCAGGTCTCGAACCTGCGACCTTGGCCTAATTTGATCCATGCTCTAACCAACTAAGCTGGTCGGCCGTTGACAATACCTAATTATTTGAATTTTACTTATATAGATCTTCTCAGCTGATTTGTTTTTCTTATTTTTCTTGAAAAATAATGCTACCCAAACGGCCAAACCAGTGTGGCATACCTGGCTCCGCCTCATTCCCACCATGTTCAGAACAAATTGGGCCCCCCCGGCGCATCCGCACCACCAGCGCAGACCCAGCGACACGAACACACTGCCTCTCCATCGCCTTCTCCTCTGTCGGGAACTCCCATCCGATCTCCAGCTCTCCTCCCTCAAGCCAGAATTTCCAAAATTACCTCGCCGGAATCCTAATCCCTCTCAATGCCGTAGGTCTCGTGCACTTCCGCCGTCTCAGATCCCTCCCGCCGATGAACCGCTCCCCCTCCCTCTCCTCCAAGTGCGACACCGACCCCGCCGCCCTCCGCCGATGGGTATTCGCCCTCTGCATCGTCCGTTTCGACCTCGAGCGCGGCCAGCTCGTGGAGGATTGCTTCCCCCACGACGCCCTCTCCCCCGAAGAGCAGCTCCACGTCGCCTTCTCCTCCTTCCCCGACTCCATGTCCCAGCACCACAACCCACCTAGACGCCCCTCCGTCCGCGACTCCATCTTCCTCTTCCGCCTCCCCTCTGCCGCGCACCACTTTCTCTACGGCTACGTCTTCAACCGGCGCCGCCAGGACGCGCGCCTCCCCCGCGGTGGCGATCACAAGTCTGTTGTGATTCTCTCGCTCTCCCCGTTCTCCTCCGTGTTCCGGCCGCTTTTGCAGATCCTGGGGCCTCTCTGCTTCGACGTCGGCCCCTCCGCTCTCTCTCTCGTCGCCTCCCACGTCGCATCCTGGCCGGCCCCCGCCCTTGGCCGCCACATCGACCTCCCCATCGGCAACGCCGCCCTCCATGCGCAGCTTCCTCCCTCCCCCGACGATCCCCACGTCCCCTTCTCCTCCGCCCCTAACGGACTCTTCTATGACTCCGACCTCTTCGGCGCCTTCCGCAGCCTTCTTCTCCATCTTTGGACTCTATGGGAGCTCGTCGTCGTCGGCGAGCCCATACTCGTCGTCGCCCCTACGCCTCCTCAGTGCTCCGAGGCTGTGGTCGCGCTTGTCAGCCTCGTCTCGCCGCTCTTCTACAGCGTCGACTTCCGGCCTTACTTCACTATCCATGATTCCGATTTCGCTCAGCTGAATTCTCTCGGCGAGGGGGAAGAGTTCCCGCCGATGCTCCTGGGAGTCACCAATCTCTTCTTCCTCAAAGCTCTCAAGAACATTCCTAACGTGGTATCGGTGGGAAGCCCTGGTTCCGCCTCTACTCGGGTGTTCCCTGTGCCGTCACGTTCTGCATCCGCGGGCATTGTGAGGAACTCAAGGCCCGGAAAGTTGAATCTTGAGCAGCTGAGCAAGTTCTCCCCTACTAGCTTGTTGAATGCCGTGAAGCTAAGGAGAGAAGGACCTCTTTGCCTCATGAATGAACACAAAGAGGCTTTGTGGAGCTCCTATTCCCCAACTACTAAGCCGGACACTGCCGTGCTGAACAGGCTCGTTGATGCCGGAATGTCGTCCAGGGTTGAGGAGTCAATGTCTCTAGTTAACAACGAGATTCTAAGGCGGCATTTTTTGGAGCTCACAAGGAACTTCCTTGCCCCCTTTGGCCCTTACTTACGGCCTACCACGCCTTCAGATGGGAGTTCACCATTCGTGGACCCTCCTCCGCTGCCTCCTTTCAATGCTGACGAGTTCCTCAGCAGCCTGGCAGTGAGAGGTCCAGGGAAGTTCTTGTCAAAAAGGATGAGGCCTAACTGGTTGGACTTATACAGGTGAAAATGTTGTTTGGAGAAATCGATTAATTGCTAACTGTTTCTTTGTACTACTACTGCTCCCCATGCTGGTTTTAAGCTGGTTTTATTGCTCTCATGTTCAACCTGATGATTTTTCAGGCGATTTTTGCGAGGAAATAACTTTTTGCCTTGGTTCCAAAAAAAGCGAGCTGCTGCTGAACGAGAGCAGCGGAGGCTCTGGAAGCAGGCTCGATTGAATGTGGAGATACAATCGCTAATATCTAAAATGTCTGAATTGGAAATTGTTGATTCGTTCAATGCTGTTGAGCGGTATTTGCTATTAGAGACACAGGTATGAATGTTCCCTTTGGTATTGAATGTCTAAGAGCACTTGGTGTTTCATTTGTGGTACCTTAGTGTCATTAATGATTAAAAATTGCCATGGTTATCATGCTTTTGGTGGATCAAATTTTCTGACAAATGTCCAAATTGGTGCATGATGTAATATGTAATAAATAAGTTTTTTTTATATCTAACAATAATGGAATATAATGTTTCTGATTTTGAAATATTTTCCACGAGAAGGTATTTACTGTTGATTTACAGGTTAAATTCTTTGTCTAAAATGAAACTGATGCTCCTAAAGGATAAAAAGCAATAAGAACCTACAGAACTCGACTCTTCTTTTTGGTTGAAGAAAACTTGTATCTGATCTTTGTGAGCTTCAACTCATGTTGCATCTTGTGCAAGCTTGAAGCATCATGCTGTTAGCCGTTAGCAATTGTGGAATACTTCCATAGCAATCATTTCAGGTGAGTCAAAAAATTCATTATATAATGCATCTGAAACTAATGGATAGAAGATACAATGCACTTCATAGGAAATATAGATATTAGATTAGGAAAAAAAGAACCTCACAATAAAACTAGGTTGAAAAGTTCTTTTTTTTGAAACTGCAGAAACTTAAGATCAAACAGCAGGAAGCAGCAGTTTATAGGTAGGTGACAATGAGAATGAGGATAGAATTTCAAGTACATAATTTTTTTTATTTACCATTTCATGATTAATTTTATTATGTTTGATTGCATAAGGACCCACAGATAGGAACATCAGAACTAATCCATATAAAAATTAGAACAGTAGAATTAACCAAAGAAAGGAAACTTGATTTCACGATGTTTTTATCTCAACAATCAATAATTATTTTTGTTAAGCTGAATTGTAAGAGGACCACATATAGGAAGGTTAGAATTAATTGTCTCAACTCTTGTTGATTTTGAACCCTTCCAAGACAATCTATAAAGAAAATGCTATCAGTTTGTCACCAGCCAGAATAGAAACCTGATGTGCTTAAAGCTCTTCCTTAATTAAATATGAAATTTATGGCTTAATTTATTAACTGTTTCTGCCTATTAGCAGTTTCAAAGGCCAATAAACAGTGAATAGCAACAATCTTGGCTCCTTACCATTTTATTTATCAGCCAACTCTCCATGTATGATTTAGGTATGGTGTGGTAGCTACAAAATCAGAATGGATACAAAATCAGAAGAAAAAAAACTGCTGTATCATTGGGTAAAGACATATTTGTCGTATTCTCAGAAAAAACATATTTGTCGCTATATCGATTATAAGGGAGTTATATACTTGGGATTGGTTGGAATCGTAGTCTGGGTTTGGGCTTCTTGTCTTGGGAAAGGCAGCATTCCTAGTTTAAATTCATGTTCCGAAAAAAAAATACTGGAATGCTAATTTACTATTGATTCTAGTTAGTTTTTGATGATACATCATAGCTTATCAGTGAGTTAAAAGACCACTAAAACCAAATCCGAAACCAGACTGAGGACCAGCAAATTCGAGGATAAGTTGAACTACAGGAAGTTCGGTTTGATTCAACACGAGGTTAATTGACCAAATCAATGGGTAATAAAAATTGAGTGTAAAAATAGACTGCTAGTTACGTTATCCGAAATAAAGAGTTCTATGGTTCTGAGCTATGAGACTTGGATTGTTTTTGCATCGCGATTCTCAAACATCGGAAACTTTTTGAGTTATGTTGGTGTTAAGGCTCCGTACGATTAAATAACCCAACAATTCATAGGAACTAATCTTTGTAACCAAAATGAAGAATAAATTCCGAAAGACCCGGGATTTAGTTACGAAAAAATCGGATGGGATCATGACACCGAAAATCATGGGACTCAAATATGTTTCGTACTCTATAAATACCTCAATTTTTTAAAAAATAAGGACTAATGCCCAATCATACACTTTGCTTTCATTCTCTGTTCTAACTTGAGCGCTGGAATGGTCGTCGTCAAAGAGTTTCCGGTAGTCTTCTTCATGGTTCTTTTTTATGTAGGATGATGGGAAGGTAGCCTAACATATTAAATTATTAAGGAGTTATACGGATTGAAACTGATCTCGAACTAGGTCTCATTAACAATGGTGCTTTCATTGAAATCTGCTCCTTCATCTTCTCTCGTTCATATCTTGGAAGAGTTTCTGATCATATCTCCGGCAACAGGGGTGACGACATTCAGGAATCAGTCTATGAAGTAGATCGCTTCCACACCGGCGAAATCGCGCGATTTTTCCGCTAGTCCGGCTCGACCCACCTATTGAGTCGACTCAACCATCCTTCCTCTTCCACAACAAGAATCTCGAGGGGTTCTTTTGCAAACTATTCTGGAGGTGTTCATAGCTTCTCCCGATTTAATGAGTCGGCAAAAATTTCAAATGTTAACTGTTGCAGTTTAGCAAATGACGCGAATGTTGGAAGTTCAGTCTCATATAATGCAAAATCTCCACTCTTAATCTCAAGTTTTATTTCAAGATGAGTCACCGAGTTTACACAATGAACCGCATACACTAGTTGTCAGCTAATCGCACCCTAATGGGTACTATCAATTGGGCTACCAAAACCCTATTGTGAGAGCCTCGTTTCGGCACCAAATTTCAAGAGGTCGTGAAAGATATGACCGTACTTATAACTTGGCTAATGAGATTACATATCACACTTATGCAAGTCGAGGATCAGATAAAGGTATTCAATAAAAAGATGTCTTGTACGTGATTCGGAGAGCGTCGAGTTCTCCTGTTTATCCTAATCATACGAAGTATGATACTCTCCTTATTATTGAGATCACCTATTCTCAAATACAACTAAAATTCTGTCCACCACCATACGAGGTGTACGATGGCTCTAAAGACCCAATCAATCACATTAGCACTTTCCAAAATGTCATAATCTTTCAAGGCACGTGAAATTCAATTATATGCAAGGCATTTCCCATTCCACTTCAAGGACCGGCTCGGGTATGGTACTCTGGACTGTTGAACCACTTGATCATATGTTTTGATGATCTAGTTGACAGATTCAAAGTGCAGTTCATCTCTTTGGTGTTTTGGCGAAAAGATTCCTTTACACTCTTAATTTTGAACTAATAAGAGAGAGAAAACTTAAAGAAGTATTTAAGTCTGTTCAACAAAGCTCGGTTGGAGGTGTCCGAGCTTAATAGTTCTATCGCCCTTGTCGCAATATTTAATGTGATAAAGCAAACTTGGATAGCCTATGAAATAGCTCGTAGGCCTCCCAGGATTTTGGCCGAAGTCATCCAACTAGTCCAAAAGCATATCGACACCGAAAAAGTCATCTCTAATAAAAAAGAGTTCGAAAGCCACGGTAAACAGAAAAAACTTGGGAAAACAAATCACATGCATCAAAGAAACAAAGGATTGAGTGTCGAGAGCACCGACAAGAATTTTGATTCTACATACCACTAAACAATTCAAGGACGGGGGTAATAGTCCAGATAGAACATCGAGATCTCTTAAAAAAGTCTCAACCAACCTTTTCAAATAAGCGATATATAGATAAATAAAAATATTGTCGATTTCATAAAGACTATGGTAATGATACCGAGAAGTGTAAGCATTTTAAGAATAAAATTGAAAGGTTGATAAAAAGGCACTTAAGATATTTCATCCGTCAAGATGAAAGAGCTGAAGACGTTTTAGTCTAAAGAGGTCGACCGTGAGGTTCTTCTTGGAGGAACTTGCACTCAAGTTGCAAAACCCATCGATTAAATGCCATCTTAATATGATTTTCGTCAATCCAATGACACCAAGTGAAGTATTGGCTTCAACTTTCAAACGCCGAGCTATTATTGGAGGGCAGAAGGACCGTAAAGAGATCAAATGGTAACACTGCAATCCCGTGCATACGGACACAACATTTTCGATAAGAGACATGCATAGTCTTTCGGCTCCTCATAATGACGTTTTGATTATCTCGGTAATTTTGAATGACTATTTTATACAGCGTGTAATGACAATCATGGAGAGCTCGGGCAACATTTTGTTCCCTTAGACTTATAAGCAGACGAAAACGAAATCAAAGTTAGAGCCCTATATGGGGACATCAACCGAATTCACGAAAAATTTAGTCACTCTACTCGGTATGATTGAATTACTTTTAATCGTCGATGAAAGTCTGAAGAGTTCCACAATCAAAACTAAATATGTGGTGGTTTGAGCTCATTCAACTTTACAACATAATACTAAGAAGATCGACATTGAACTAATTGGAAGCGATAATTTTGATTTTTCATTTGGTTATGAGATTTTTCACTAAATATGACACGTAAAATTTGGAGAGACCAAAGTCTTGTGAGAAAGTGCGAGTTGGCTTATTGGCAAAATAACATCGGTGAGAAAGGAAAAAATTCAATAGTTTCAAAAATTGAAGAATCTGTCGAAGATTCAAAGAAGTTACACGCCGAATTTGTTGAGCAACTCGTCAATTGGGTCATCAACGAAAACTCGGGAAGGGCTGTGAGAATTGGAACAAACCTTGCCAAAGCTCTCTGCACCAAGCTCGAGGAGCTCTTACAAAAGAATTAGGATATCTTTGCATAGTTCCCGGAGGACTTGTCGAGCATAGATCCCTCAGTCGCCTAACACAAGTTTATGGTGGTAAAAAATTATAAACCAGTCAAGTAAAAAAAGACATTTTGTCCTTGAGTATCAGAAGACCATTACTGAAGAGAAATAAACTTCTTAATACAAAATTCATCTGCGAAATCTGCTATTCCGAATGGTTCGGCAATGTAGTAATGGTAAAGAAACAAAATGATAAATAGAGGATATACGTGAACTTCATTGACCTCAATAAAACATACTCGAAGGATAACTACCTCCTACCCAAAATTGATCAACTCATTAACTCTATCTCGGAGTTTTCTAGATATATTTTTAGGTTATCATCAAATTCGGATGCATTTTGAAAACGATGAGAAAATAACTCTTATCATCGATTAAATAACCTTATGTTATACAGTGATGCGTTGAAACGCACGACCCACACCCGACCATCGGTGTTAGCACGACGATGAGTAGGAGGGCACAGTGGCCGCCACAATACCCAGGGTGCGAGCCTGGGCAGAGCAGTTGTCGGTGTGAATCTTGGCGGTAGTAGCAAGTATTCGAATTGAAAAACTTCGAGACAATATACCAGAAGATGGTAAGTGAAGTCTTCGAGTGTCAAATCGGTAAAAATA
Organism: Trichopus zeylanicus subsp. travancoricus; assembly: GCA_005019695.1. Classification (NCBI taxonomy): domain Eukaryota; kingdom Viridiplantae; phylum Streptophyta; class Magnoliopsida; order Dioscoreales; family Dioscoreaceae; genus Trichopus; species Trichopus zeylanicus. Next base: position 207,382 of record RXID01015228.1, on the reverse strand, counting down.
TGGAAACATACGTTAATAATATGCTTGTGAAAACTTTAAGGCTGAAGAACATTTTAAAGACCTTGAATAGACTTTCGACACCATTCGGAAGTTTAAGATGAGGTTGAATTATAAGAAGTGAAATTTCGGTGTAAGCTCGGGAAAATTTCTCGGACATCTCATTTCATAACGAAGAATAGAAGTAAATTCAGAGAAAATCAGAACTGTCTCGAGATAAAACCGTCGGCTCCATCAAAGAAGTGTAAAGACTCACGAGTTAGATAACGGCATTTAATTATTTTTTATTTCGGGTAGGTGAAAAGTGTTCACTTTGCTTCAAAAATCTCAAGAAGTACCTAGCTGAATCCCTTGTTCTGGTGAGACTATAACCAAATGAGATGTTGTTTCTTTATATAGTAATCTCGGATCAGGCTATCAGCTTAGTTTTAGTAAGTGATCGAGGTGGAGAATAACACTTTATGTATTACGTGAGTCATGTATTAATAGGAGCCAAGGTTTAATATCCTCTATTGGAGAACTTAGCTTATGCTGAAGTTCTAACGGTTCGGAGGCTTCGTCCATACTTGCAGGCGCACCTTGTGGCAGCACTCACCAACATTCCAATTCAACAAATCTTGTAAAAGTCAGATACCTCAAGGTGGTTATTCAAATGGTCCGTCGAGATAAGCCAGTTTGAGATAAGTTTTGAACTTCTGAAAGTTATTAAAGCTCAAATGTTGATTGACTTTTTAGTAGAGATAACTTCATATCCTGTTGGATTTGGATTTGAGCATTGGGAAGTTTGGGTTGGCAACTCTTCCTGTGAATTGGGTTGTAGGATCGGCGCTATTATCCTAAACCCCAGCGGGAGGGTCGCCGAGTATTCTGCTCACTTGGAATTTAAAATTTCGAACAATGCAGTAAAATACGAAACCCTCTTGTTTGGATTGCATGTGGCAATAGCAGCAGAAGTAAAAAAATTAAAAATATTCAGCGACTCTTAATTGGTTTACTTATAGGTCAACAGAGAATATGAAATAAAGGATAATATTATAATTAAGTATCTGTCCAAGGTTCAGAAACTTACCGCATTACTTGATCAAGTAGAAGTTTGCCGAGTACTATGAAACAACAATATCAAGGCTGATGTATTAATGCAACTAGCTTTAGCAATTTCATGCTCAAGGCCAAAGCAAGTATCCATGGAAAGTTTGCAAGTTTCGAGTTACTCTTAACTGGACAAGATACACCAAACCAAGAAAGAACCTTACTGAATGGATCTCATCACATCATACCTCAAAATCGGCTAACTTTCTGAAGGCCTAAAAAAAGTTCGAAGAATAAAGAGACTCATCCTAAATTTCGTTTTGATAAATGAGGTCCTATATAAAAGATTTCTATTAAGGCCTTTGTTTTGTTGTTTAAGCCAAACGAGATAGAGTACACCCTTCGAGAGGTATACGAAGGAATCTATGGAAGCCATGACGAAAGACGAGCCTTACCCCGCAAACCTTTAAGGCAAGGCTATTATTGGCTAACATGATTTTTGAAATAACTGAGTTTGTTTCTAAATGTGATCAATGGCAAAAGTATGCCTCGGCCTATCACAACCTTGCAATTCGACTCCAACAAATTCAGGCAGTTTGGACTTTTGATAAATGGGGAATAAATATATTAGGATCATTTCGTTCAGTTTTGGGTCGAAAAAAATTCTTAACAGTCACCATTGACTATTTCACCAAATAAGTAGAACCAGAACCTTTAGTCACCATCACAGATAAAAAGGTTTAGGAGTTTTGTTGGTAAAATATAATTTGTAGGTTTGGATTACTTTGCACCCTCATTACGGATAATGCAAAACAGTTTGATTGTTCACGGTTTGGGGCTTATTGTAGTAGTTTTCTTATTGAGCAAAAGTTCACTTTAATTGCACATCTACAATCTAACGACCTAATTGAGATAACCAATTGAATTTGTAGGAATGAAGAAAAACTCGGAGAGAGTCAAAGACGCTTGGGTTGAAAAGTTGTTGCACGTCTTATGGTCATATCGAATTATTCCTCGAACCACAATTGACAAATTATCGTTCCTATTTACTTATGGGATTGAAGTAGTAGTTCCTGTGGAGATCGGCCGTACTTCATTGCGTCTCAGAACTTGTGATCTCGAAATAAATGAGGAGAACCTTAGAGCAAATAAGGATATCATTGGAAGCTCAGAAAAAAGCTCACACCAGAATTGCGGAGTACCAGCGATGAGTGACTTAATATTATAAGACTCAAGTTCGTAGCCAAGAGTTACAACTAGGTGATTGGATGTTACACCGAGTTAAGCTTGCTGACTGAGACTCGGGAAAACTGTCGCCAACATAAGTGGGTCCATTCAAGGTCTCCCGCATTGTTAGGTTAGGAGTATATAAACGTGAGTGCGCAAACGATAAAGTCTTTCTAAGGACATGACATGTATATAACTTAAGAAGTTTCTATCTCTAAGTTTTATTTTTAAATAAAATATTCCCTCTATTTTCTAAAAAAGACAGAAATTTTTGCGTATTGGCTCACAAAGCCCTTGATTCACCAAGATACAAAATCCTCAATCCGTCGAGACACAGAACTTTCACTCAATGAGGCACAAAGTTCTCAATCCGTCGAGATACAAAGTGCTAATTTAACGAGGCATAAAGTCTTCGCTCAACGAAACACAAAGCCCTCGATTCGCCGAGACACGAAGTCCTTGGAGCATTGGGATGTGCAGAGGGTGAAGAGGGGACATCAACCACCTCACGGGGTAACTCGGTCAGAGAAGGATTCTTTGGCGGACTTAGATGTTGGCACATCTTGGAGACTCTTACTTTTTTTTTCTTCTCTTTTCCTTTTCTTTCCCTTGCCCTTTGAAACAATTGAGCTGCTATCCTCACCAGCTAAAAAACGAGACCTCTTCTTTTTCTCTTTCACTAGTGCTAGCTACTCGGAAGGCCCCTCAATAGCTTTCCCAATCTTCTTGGACTTTTGAAGCTATTGGGACAAAACAACTCAGGGAGCACTGACTTGCCGTTGAAAAGCTTGATTCATAAAGGCTATATGACTCAATTCTACACGAAAATCTTAAGGCAACAATTAGAATATCACAACAAAAGATATAAACACATGAGACAAAATAACTCAGAGTATACTCAACTCCCTAGCGGCCGAAAGTCCAAGCTTGGCGAGTCTCGTCTCGCTTGACCACCTCGGTGCAGGCTGTAGTTTCTGCACGTCGGTGGACCAAGAGGAGAGAAGCTGGTGGAGCTTGGGGGATATTTCGGGTGGCTTTCGATGTTCGGTTGATTTCAAAATCTCGAATTCTCTCTCAAGAACACCTTCACAGGGTGATCTTTCCATAAATAAATCGAAGATGGGTTCGCCTCAAATAAGCGTTGACCTCTCTCCGGGGAAAAATACTATCTCCCATCAGTCCCCAAGATGCATCCAACTTGGAACAAGTCACGGAACATCTCCATCAATGGAACAACCCCCTTAATTGTGGCCAATGCTCGAAAGACAATTATGAGCCTCATTGCATTCAGAACTAGGTCCGGTGCGAGGTCAAAGTCAGCTAATGCGGAAGAGATAAAAGTGTTCATGGGGTAGCTAAGCTCTTGTTCAAATATTTCCTAGAATGTTGAAAACATGTGTCCAAAGTGTTATTTGAGAGCAGAATTATCTTGTTCCGAATCCCACACGTCAACTTTGATGTTATCCAGGAAGCCGAAGAGCTGAATCAAGTATTCAATGCTCTTTTCTTTAAGGAAATATTCGAATATCCAAACTCGGATTGAAGAAAATCCTCCATTACCTATCAAAACATACAATGACTAAATTCTCAGAAAAGAGGTCATTCACTGAGGTGAAATAATTTGAAAAGGCCCATAATTTATAGTTAAGTCTGAGTCAGGAGTTTCTGAGTTTTAAGTTTGTTAGGGCGATCCTATGGTTTCAAATTAGAAAGATCAGGCCACTCAACCAAAGTCAAAACCCCAAAATATCAAGGGTATACCTCGGGTCTTGCAACACGGCATTGTCCAATTTGGCATATGGTCACAGTTCGGTTCTATACCAAATTCGAGCCCAATTTCACCAAACCTTAGCTTCGGGCGGCTTAGTCAGAATTCCGAAAGAAAATGATGGGTGCGGAAGGGTAAAAAATTTGAACCTTGACTTTATGAGGACGATGCGATGGAGGCCTCGCGGGAAGTCGCAACAGAAGGATTAGCCGAGATAACCACCATGGCGCTTTCCATCGGGGGGGAGACGTCGTTGTCAAAGCGGTCACCCTCATGTGCCATTGAGAATGACGAAGGGAATTAGGGAAGGAAAAGGTAAAATTTTTGTTTGAAATTGAAAAGAACGAGCTGAAAAAGTAAAAACGCCGTCGTCGAACCCTTACTTATAGCCTGAGGAGCCGTTGGATGGTTGACGCATGGCAAAAATCTGTGTCGTCTCACTTCCTACGTTGCTTCAGACCGAGGTACCGAATCTCCAACACGTGGTTGATAGTTGAATAGCCCCGTCGAGCGAGCAGCCGTGAGCACGAATACCAAAGGCAATGTCTCAAAATCAACATGCACGTGATTAAGAGACAGCGCGACACAATAAAAGCAAAGTGACCCATCACCTTCCAAGAGCTCGCCGAGTTCGTTATGGAAGAGTAAGACGTGTTTTTTTAATAACCTCAAACCTCAAGTTTCACCATTTTCAGTGTCCAAACTCGAGGGACACTGATGATGTATCATAACTGATTAGCCGAGTCAAAATGCTACTAAAATTGAATCCGAAACAGGCCGAGGACTAGTAAATTCAAGAGTAAATTGAGCTACGAGAAGTTTAGCTTAATTCGATATCGAGATTAATTGACCGAATCAACGGGCAATGAAAATCGAATATAAAAATAAAATGCCAGCTAAATTATCCGAAATAAAGCGTTATGGTTTCGAGTTATGAAACTCAAATTGTTTTTGCATCTCAATTCTCAAACCTTGGAAGCTTTTTGAGTTATGTTGGTGTCGAGACTCCCATACGATTAAATAACCCAACAATTCAAGTCATGAGAAGTTGATTACTATAGGAACTAATTCTCGTGACTAAAATGGAGAATAAATTCTGAAAGACCTGAGATTCAGTTACAAAAAAATTGGCTAAGATCATGAGACTCAAATATGTTTCATACTTTATAAATAGCGCAATCTTTAAAATGGTAAGGATTAATGCCTAGTCATAGATTCTATTTTCATTCTGTGTCCTAATTTGAGCGTTAGAGTAGTCATTGCCGAGGAGCTCCCGAGGCCTTCTTCACGGTTCTTTTTTGTGCAAGATGACGAGAAGGTAGCATAGCAGATCGAATTCTCAAAAAATTATATGGATTGAAACCGACAAATTGGGTCTCGTCAGTAGATTCCATTTTTCCAAAAAATATTGCTACTGAAATACTGATTCACTATGCTTTCTGGTTTTGCTGTGATATGCTTTTCTATAAAGAAGATAAAATTTAGACTATTTAGTCCTATCTGCTGGGAAATTTTAATGCTCCTTGTATAAAGCTTGGTGTCAAGTTCCCGCCACAAGGCAGGGGTATCCCTACTTCTATGTTAACATTTTTCAGAACCTTGCCTGATGCAAATTGCTCCCCTCTGTTATATAAACTTCTGTGGTCAACTATAGCTTTTGAAATTCAGTTAGAAATTATTCTTCATCCTAAAGCCAACGGTTATATTGTGAATTTGCTATATGAATTCAATTTTTATAGCTCTAAAAATATATTCATGCAGCTAACCCTGTAGGATCTTGATGAATTCTGAATCTATCAGGGAAAGGAAAAAAAGGCCTATCTCTAGTAAATTTTCTTGATACATCAACACAGGGCCACTGGTTAGAAAACTTTCTGTTCTCTGGAAGTTTTCAACTTTTGAGTTAAACATAGCCTAATGAAACAATAACTTTCCCATGTTATTATCTCATAAGTCTGGGCCCACAGAAGGTGCCAGTGAGCCAGTATTGCCACAAGGTTGCCATTAGTGTATGCAGACTGTTCCTTACATCTCTGTGTCACTAGTGGATTTGATTAAAAACTAAATTATTGGTTCATAAATGGGTCTCCATTTGGAAAGGCACTGTTAGGTTTCAGAATTTTTTCTTGGAAGGATGTCCCTATTCATACTTCGTAGTGTATAATGCACTTCCATGAGAGCAAGATGGCATGGACTTATAAATTTGCATTTGCAAGTCTGTATGGCAACTAATTAACTTGCAAGGTGCTTTTTATGATGTGCTCTGTTCTGGTCTTGCTCAAACATTTGCAGTTACCTGACTGTTCAGCTTATGATGATGAACTAACACTCTAGACCATAACCACCGTGGTCATGATTCAACATGGCATATTCAAGGACCATTAAAGAATAATCGTCAAAATAACAAAATTTTCGTGGTTTAGTTGTGATTAGATGGTGTGGGTTTATGCATATTTTGCTTTGTCTACGAATTTGATAGTTGCATCAATGCAAGAAATGGTGGATCAACATAACAAGGGTAATTGAGTGGAGTATGGGAGCTCCTACAATACCTCCTGCTATAAATAGAGGTGGATCCATGATGTTTGGGTAGAATTTCTAGGAGTGATATGCCTTCTTATGCTTTCTTTCATGTTGTGCTGATTATCAAGAAGCATTTAGTGGCATGATGTAGTGTTGAGAAATCTTTACCTTTTATTCATTTGCTATCATAGAGCCATCACCTTTAAAGGCCTTTCCTTGTATTCCCCAAACAATATAATTCTCAGTTCAAATATGCGATATTAATGATTCTCATATTGTTAGGTGCCATGAACACTCTAGCCTACTGATACTTAGATTTCATGGATCTGTTAGTTCATCAGCAAATTGACAAACTTACATTGTTGCTTGTTATCTTCAATGGGCTTTTGGCTGCTTGTTTTTGCTTGTCTTTCTGATATGTGTCTTCCAAAACTCAATTAGGTAAATCTTTTATTTGGAAGTAGCAGAGGTGGTGGGATTACTGACGATAATTGTCTGACTGACAAACTAACCCAGATGATCATCCAAGGCAGAGAGATATTTTTAGCATACTGATGGCTTGGATAGAGACGTTTGGTTTATAGAGGCCCCCACATAACCAATACTCAATTTGCTAATTGGACTGATGAGTCTCGCCATGTATTATAATTCTGATCTCACATGACTCTGCACTTTCCATGGGTAACGCAGCACTTGGCAACTAATATTAGTAGATTTTCTCTGGAAACTCAACCTTCTCTAACATCCTTTTTGCTTGCTGTTAGATATTATGCCCTGGGTTTTATGTCACTTCTTGCTCCATGAGTTTGTTCCTGGCTGAATTTTCTTTTACCTTTGTCTCCAACCTTATGGATACAAAGTCCATGTCTCTTGTCTAAAAATTATAGCATGTTTCCCATATTCTCTTGGTTTGACACTCACTGAACGTCCCTGTTCAGTTGCATTCAATTTCCTTTAAAACTTCTATGGATGTTTTTGTGATGTCTCTAATTAGTTTTCTCGACACAACTTTGGGAACTCACAATGAGAGATCTCTATGATGAGATAGAGTTTTTCAGTTGATTCATCTATGTTTTCACCCATGTAAAAATATGCTTTCCTGCATATGATTTATCAACATCACATTTATTTTCTTCTCATTTTTAATCTTTGGTATTCTCCATAAATCTGGCATGATCCATTGGATTCCCTTTTGGGAAGATACAAAGGTGTTATATTTCCCTCCATAATTTGGTGGCTCAAACTGGCCCCTTGACTTAGTTTTGTCATATTGTAGGTTATATATGGCCATGGTCCTGTTCCTCTCATTAGTCTGCATTCTTATTTTCTGTTGTTAATTATCATCTGGATTTACCGATCGTGTAAGGACTACAATTATATCAATTCTTTGTGATTTTGTTTCAGTTGCTTCAGTCTGGAAGTGGGGGGCCAGACTGTGCCTCAGTATGCCAGAAACTGAAGGAAGACTTGCAAGCAGTATTCAATGTGCTCCCTAAGGATACACAACACCTATTGCTCTCGAACCCTAAACGAGCATCTCTTGTTCAAATTACCCAGAATTGAGAGAACGGACTCATTGTTCCTCTGTACAAAGGTGGTTTACTTTTGCCAGGATGATGCCACATCCAATATGTCCAGTGGGCAGCATTTCTGCCTACAATTGTTCGTGATACATGGCAACTAAGTTTGCCAAGGCTCAGCGGCGGGTCGAAAAAGGTTATCACGTAACTCTTTGCCCCCCAAAAACCAGTATCTGTTTCTGAAGCTGATTCATTGTGCTCTACCTCATACTGCATTCCATAATTGCATGCCCTTGAGTCTGCTATTTGTGCAACTATTTTTTGCCAATTGTTTTAAATCTTTTTTATGTCAATCTTTTCAAACGAGTCGCGGACTAACCCCAAATCCATTCAAATATGTCATAGTAAGGCCGACTCAATCTGCTTACTAATTTAGTACTTGGATCTGGGCTCATGTCTATTAGTGGGTGCCTAGCACGGATATGGACTCTGTCGGGCCTAAATCTTAGACTCCGATCTCAGCCCGATCTCAGGCCACCTCCCAGGTGGACACCTAGCTACCAAAAACAAACTCCAAAACGCTTCCCGCCATGACCGCGAGGTGCACTCCCTCAGCTCAACCCCTCCAGCTATAAAACCCAGATCTACGCATTCCTCTTCCAACCATTAAGACCTTTGAACACGCTCATCATCAGAGCGACCAGCTTCATCCACGTTCGTCGTCGTTTGATCGGAGTCGTTGACCTCCGGTTCCAAGGCCACGACAGTGGAGGTGCTCAGGCAGAAAGGAGCTATAGTTGTTGAGGTTGGTTAGCACTTTTTATGGAGAGCTAATTAAACCAGTCTGAATGAGTAGAACTGTTATTTTTCGGTGCTATAGCAATAACTAGTAGTTAGGACAAAGTTTTAAGTTTCGGGGATCAAAATCACAATGCAATAGATTCAAATTTTGCTTGAAAAATTTATATTTTTATGATCATGAAATACCTGAAATTATCAAATTGGCCATAATAACTGAAAACTTATCTAGATGTCAAAAGTAATTTCGAAATCCAAATTTAAAACCTCAGTTAGGAGATTAGCATTTAGGGTTGGTCAACCCTCATGTTGTTCAAGTGTTTATTTGGCTAATTAATATTTGATCTAATTAACATTATTAGCCACTGGTCAGCGATTATCGTCGTCAACTATTAGTAGCTGCGCTGACGCATGACATATTCATAAATGGGTGCCAAATTAATTTCTTGTTCGATGAAGAGTGTGATATGGAGGCTTCTTGCTTGTATCCCGATATTATGTTTCAGATGTGTTGGCTTTATGGTGTCTTGAATCCGGATTTTCCGGATAGTCTTAATTATATTAGAAAGTTATTTAGTGGGTCTAATCCTTATCTAGATTTATCTTCTACTAGAAGACTTAAATTAGTAGAAATCTTATTTGAGTCAGTCTTCTACTTTGACTCAAACATCATTAGACCACATTTATAAATACACCATTGATGTAAGGGTTTCAATATAGAGTGAGAGAGAAAGAGACATAGATCAATACTCTCAATACGTCTTGTAACGGTTAGGCTACTTAGTCTTTTGTGAGAATTGGTGATATTGGAGTTTCGTCTCCATCGTTGTAATCTTCTCTTTTCTCTTCTCATCAATACAATATCATCTGGATCGTTTTCGCCACATATATCTCTTGTGTGTTGTCTTTTCTCTTTTTCTGTTCTCCCTCTATATCGTGAATTGTGGTGGACATCGATATTTTCTGCAACAAGTGACATCAAAACTTGGTTCAACATGTCTACTACGAAGTTTGATATAGAAAAATTCAATGGAAAGCAAAAATTTCCTATTTGGCAAGCAAGAGTTTGTGCAATTCTTACTCAATAAGGATTGAGAAACACATTGGAGGACATTAAGCCTGAAGATGTCGCTGAAAGTGTCTGGGAAAACCAGAAGGCTAGTGCACATAGCACAATCATCCTCAGTCTCACTGATAAGGTACTCTATCCGTTTCTTGATTAAATATCATCTTCAGAGTTATGGAAAAAGCTAGATAAACAATATATGAGTAAGTTTATCTCAAATCGAGTTTACTTAAAGCAGAGGCTCTTTAATTTTCGAATGAGAGAAGGTATGAATATAGTTGATCATCTTAATGCTTTCAATAAACTTGTCTCTCAATTGTTAAGTATTGATGTTAAAATTGAAGATGAAGATAAGACAATTATTTTATTATCGTCCTTACCTCCTTCTCTTAAGAATCTTAAAACTACTCTCATGTATGGGAAGGATTTGAAATTTGACGATATTTCTGCTGCCCTTCTATCTAATGAATATTTGAAAAAGATTGGAGGGGATGTATCACACTCAGAAGTATTAATTGTCAGAGGTCGTACCAAAGAAAGATCAAAGACAGGTCGTTCTAGATCCAAATCCAAAGAAATAAACTGCAGGTATTGTAAGAAGATGGGACATGCAATTAAAGACTGTTGGAAGCTCAAAGTAAAGAAAGAAAGAGAATATTAATCTAAAGAGCAAGCCAAAGAACAAGTATCAGTTGTTGAAGGGAGTTATGATAATGATTTTGGTAACGGTCTCTCTATTAGTTCTAATTTTAATCGTTACCATGATATTTGGATTCTTGATTCTGGTTGTTCTTATCACATGTGTCCTAATAAAGATTGGTTTGAAGACTACAAGTCCTGTGATGGTGGTTTAGTTTTGATGGGTAATGACAATCCATGCAAAACTATTGGAATTGGAACAATCAAAATTAAGATATTTGATAATATTATTAGAACTCTTACTGATGTCAGACATGTTCCTGATTTGAAAAAGAATTTGATCCCTTTGGGTGCTTTAGATTTTGCTTGTTATAAGTATCCTGCTGAAAGTGGAGTTTTTAAGGTTGATAGAGGCTCATTGATAGTAATGAAGGGCCTAAAGCATGAAAATTTATATGAGTTAGTAGGAAAAACCGTTGCAGGTGGAGCAACAATTTCTCAGGCTTCTTCTTCTGATATGACCCACTTATGACATATGCGTCTTGGTCATATGAGTGAGCTCAACAAAAGAAAATTACTGAAAGGGCTCAACTCATGCAAATTAGATTTCTGTGAGCATTGTCTCTATGGTAAACAATTCAAGGTAAAGTTTAACACCGGTACTCATTGCACTAAAAGCTTAATTGATTATATTCATTCTGATGTGTGGTGCTCTCCTATTCCATCAAAATCTGGTGCTCGTTATTTTGTCAGTTTTATTGATGATTTTTTCAGAAAAGTGTGGATTTATTTTTTACATCACAAAGCCGAAGTGTTTTCTGTTTTCAAACGGTGGAAAACTTCAGTTGAAAAAAGGACTGGTAGAAAAATCAAATACCTCAGAAGTGATAATGGCGGAGAGTACAAATCAACAGAATTTCTCAAATTCTGTGAAGCTGAAGGCATCAAACGCCACTTTACCATCCCAGGAAAACCTCAAAAAAATGGTGTGGCTGAAAGGATGAACAGAAGCTTGTTGGAGAAAGCACGTAGTATGCTCAATACAGCTAATCTTGATAAAGATTTTTGGGCAGAAGCAAGTCAATACAGCATGCTTCATTGTGAATTGCTCTCCTCAAACAGCCATTAATTGCAAGACTCCTGAAGAGGTATGAACTGGTCAACCTGCAAATTATTCTTCTTTAAAGATTTTTGGTTGTCCTGCTTATGTGCATGTTGTTAAGGATAAGTTAGATGCATGTTCCAAAAAGTGTATCTTCCTGGGTTATGCCAAAAGCGTCAAAGGCTATCGTTTGTGAGATCCTACTATTTCAAATGTAATTATTGAGAGAGATATAGTATTTGACGAAAGTGTTATGCTAAAATCTCTCAAGAAAGGTCTCAATGATATAATGCAAGTGAAGGTAGAGCATGTAGTTCCTTCAGAAGAAGATATTCAGGGTATGTCCAACTCTCAGGAAAATTCTAAAAATCAAGTTTCTGAAAAGACTCCACTTCGAAAATCTCAAAGGAAAATAAAGCCACTTGAAAGGTATGGTTTTGAAGATATGGTAGCTTTTGCTTCAATGGTGATCCTTCTTCCTATAAAGAAGTAGTGCAGGATAAGAATTCTTCTCAGTGGTAAGCTGTTATGAATGAAGAGATGGATTCTGTTCAAAAGAACCATACTTGGAATCGGGTGAAATTACCAGAAGGTAATGGCAAAGACATCTATTGAAGATTCAAATTCAGAGAATAAGATGATTCGAGCCAAGGTGGAAATTGTTGGCTTTATGGTGTCTCGAATCCGGATTTTCCGGATAGTCTTAATTATATTAGGAAGTTATTTAGTGGGTCTAATCCTTATCTAGATTTATCTTCTACTAGAAGACTTAAATTAGTAGAAATCTTATTTGAGTCAGTCTTCTACTTTGACTCAAATATCATTAGGCCACATCTATAAATACACCATTGATGTAAGGGTTTCAATATAGAGTGAGAGAGAGAAAAATAGATCAATACTCTCAATACGTCTTGTAACGGTTAGGCTACTTAGTCTTTTGTGAGAATTGGTGATATTGGAGTTTCGTCTCCATCGTTGTAATCTTCTCCTTTCTCTTCTCATCAATACAATATTCTATGGATCGTTTTCGCCACATATATCTCTTGTATGCTATCTTTTCTTCTTTTCTATTCTTTCTCTATTTCGTGAATTGTGGTGGATATCGATATTTTCCGCAACATAGACGTTGGAGCAGTATTTCGCCGACTACGCGGCGAAACTTGTTCATCACCAAGTCGTCAAAGTCGGCCTGCTGAATGGGAAGCCTGGGAAGGACATGTTTCAAGTTCAAGTTCAGCTATCGCCGCCACCGCCAACCGCTCTGGTGAATCCTGTCCGGGCTACCATTTTAGCTTGATGCTTGCTTGTTTACGAACACCGAGCAATACGTCTTCCAACTCTGAATTGGACCTTAACAAATGCTACTGTTTCATTTTCTTATGTTGGTTAGACTCGGAAAAAAAAATATGCGACTCTATATGGAAGTTGTGATATGTACTGTTGGTTCTACTCAACTTCAGTTTATCTTATCAATATCTGAATGATATTGAATTATTCATAGCGCATTCTCTTTTTATTAAAAGAATTACTGTGTAGATTGTTTTTTAAATTTCTCTCAAACAAAAGAAATATTTTTTAGAAAACAATGTTGAAAACCTTTAAATACTGTTTCGTACCTAGCGTCGCAAACACTGTTGAGTGTAATTTCCAAATATTTTGGGATATAAATAACAATTTAACTTAAAAATAAGCAAGTTAGGTGGTTTTATGAAAAAATTCCGTAGAGTTGCCCAACTCCTGAATGACTCGAGATATGCATTAAGGTCGTAGACCCATCGCTCGAATGAAATAGCGCCTCATCGTGCGGTTATCCGACAATCACACCAAAGTGCTCTGCACAGCATCACTCAGCCAGTCAAGACGTGCCACGTCGGATACCTCGCGTTGGACAGAAGCTCCTCGCGAAACTCCAAGAAGTGACTCGCCCACTTCGGCTTCCCCCACCACCTCTTCGCCGACGAGACGATGATACCTCGCCACCGCCGCCTCGTCGTCCGAATCCTTTTCCTCCTCCTCCTCGCCGTCTTCCTCCCCATCTCTTCATCCGTCCGCTCGTTTGTCCTCGTGATCCGCAACGAAGACCTCCTCGACAGCCCTGCTCCCTCCTCCGAGGCCGCCGACAACCCCGACCCCTCCGCCGACTGGGACGACTTCAGCGAGCCCGATTCCGTCTACGAAGAAGACATCGACCCTGGCTCCTGGCTTCCCATCTTCGAGCCACTTAACTCCTCCTCCGATGACCCCTCCCAGACCCTATTCTTCTCCGGAGTTCGCCGCATGATATCCGCCTCCAGCTCCGCCGATACAGCCGCTATGGATGCCGCCGTCTCCGATCTGGAAGCTGCCGCCTCCTCCGGCTCCCCCCACGCCCATTCTACTCTTGGCTTTCTCTATTCTATCGGCTGCATGCGTCAGCTCAGCCTCGTCAAGGCGTTCCTCTACCACTATTTTGCCGCCTACGCTGGCAACATGCAGTCCAAGATGGTCCTGGCCTACACCTATTTCCGGCAGGGAGTAAGCCCCCAATCCACGAACCTCTCTTTTATCTCCCTAATTCTAGAGAAGCTAGAATCATAATGCATGGCTGCAGATGCATGAGACGGCGGCGATGTACTACGCGGAGTTGGCGGAGGCGGCGGTGGCGAGCTTTCTGATCTCCAAGGAGCCGCCAGTTATCGAGCCGGTGAGGATCCATAGTGGGGCGGAGGAGAACAAGGATGCCCTGAGGAAATCTCGAGGGGAGGAGGACGAGGACTTCCAGATCACCGAGTACCAGGCGCAGAAGGGGAACGCGGCCGCAATGTACCAGATCGGGCTGCTGTACTACTACGGGCTGAGAGGTGTGAGGAGGGATCACACCAAGGCTCTGTACTGGTTCTCAAGGGCCGTGGAGAAGGGGGAGCTGAGGGCAATGGAGCTTCTTGGGGAGATATATGCGAGGGGCGCCGGAGTGGAGAGGAACTATACCAAGGCCTTCGAATGGCTTTCGCTGGCGTCCAGGCAGAAGCATTACTCGGCTTACAGTGGATTGGGGTATCTCTATGTCAAAGGTTATGGGGTTGAGAAGAAGAACTTGACGAAAGTAAGGATCTTTTTTGCTCGAGTTCCTCTCGAGTCTCGAGAACTATTATTATTTTTTAATGCAAGTATATAACGTAAGCGTGAGGTCCTTTAGAAAGATGGGAACGATATCAAAACTTTAATTGAGTGTGATTATCTACATGTCCATCCATGAATATTTGTGTAGATCGTGTTAGTGATGTTAATCAGATGCTCGGGAATTGTGTTTATGACAGGTTTTCTCACCAATGTCTGGTTGGAAATTTAAAATGTATGTAATCAGGACCTTTTGCACTGTCCATGTCTATGTCTCACGCTATACGATAGGGCAAACCAAAGCTAGCTTGAAGTTAATCCCCAACTGCTGTTTTCTTGAACACGCTATGTCAGTTCAGAGTGTTAACTCATATTTGGTCTTTGTTAATTGAATTTGTGCAAATTGGGTTGTTTTATGTTGCAGATGCAATTGGGTTTAATTACTTCTTATAATGGATGAATAAGGAATCATTGTTCCAATTGAAGCATGTTAAAGATGACATCTAGATAGCACTAGAGAGGAAGGTTGGTTGTAGTTCAATTTTTAGTGTTAGTAATAACCAGCTTTCTGTTTAAAGTAATGAAATTAAAAAGACTTCTCTTCCTAACATGTCGCTGATAGGAGTAAATTGCAAAAATATTGGAATGCTTAGTGTCAATCCTTGTCATTTATGTATTTGGATAGTTTTTTCTACACATTCAACAGCAATCACTTCCTAGGAACTAAATAGAAATATTTTCTATAGGCAAAGGAGTACTTTGAGAAGGCTGCTCAAAATAAAGAGCCAGGAGGATTCTATAACCTGGGAATATTGTATCTGAAAGGTATTGGTGTGAAAAGAGATGTAGTTGAAGCACGCAAATATTTCCTTATCGCTGCTAATGCTGGCCAGCCAAAAGCCATCTACCAAGTGGCAAAGATGTTCCAAAAAGGCATTGGCATTAAGAAGAATCTGCAGATGGTAGTTTTATTTCCTTTTGTCTTTGGTTGACCATTAATATAGTAACCATGCTTCTGCTAATTTTGCCACTTTGATTTTCACATTCCAGTTTAGGCTTAATCATCTCAGTAATTTATTTTTTCCTTTGCATCCAATGTGCGTGTATTTCTCCTTAGTACTACATGTTGCTTAATTTTTTGTATTAGACCATAGCAATTCTACATTAGAGGAGTTTGCATTGCAGCATAGCAATTTTTTGTTTAGGCTTAATTATCTCTGTTCTGTCCTGTATTCTATAATTTTATGCTTTGGGGACTATTTTCTCACCAAATATATTTCTCTTCATTTTGTCAATTCAATTGATGCCACACAAAAATGTAGTTTTGCCATGCTTTCTTGTTTCAAGCTTTGTGATGCCACCTCTTCTGCTAGAGGCTTCAATATTAATATTTCTTTTCCTTATTCAGGCTGCTCTTCTGTACAAAATAGTAGCAGAGAGAGGACCCTGGAGCTCCCTTTCTAGTTGGGCTCTGGAGTCATATTTGAAAGGTGATGTGGGAAAAGCCCTCTTGTTATACTCTAGAATGGCAGAACTGGGATATGAGGTAGCACAAAGCAATGCTGCTTGGATTCTTGATAAATATGGGGAGCACAGTATGTGTATAGGAGAATCTGGCTTTTGTACAGACTTGGAAAGGCATCTTCGTGCGCATGCTTTATGGTGGCAAGCATCTGAGCAGGGTAACGAACATGCAGCATTGCTGATTGGTGATGCTTATTACTATGGCAGGGTATGTTTCCATCAATTAATTTGTGAAGTTTATTAGTCAATTGACCCCTTGCTTATCCTGGTTGAGTATAGTGAAACAGGCTGGGCAAATTTTGTCCAATCAAGCAGTATAATTTTCTCCTTAGAATTGAACACAGGAAACTCGAGGGAAATGGCTTTTTTCTTGATGTATTCAGTCTAATGCTGTGTTCAGAGTTATTGTTTTAGCAAGTTATCCTAGACATCAACTACTGATGATATCAACCATGTCCTCTAGCAGGCAATCATAATTTAAGGGTTGATCCCATGATCTCACTGTTGATTATTTTTCCTTTCCCTCTAAACTACCCACAGTATTTAGGGCTTCATTGCGTTTGTTTTATTGTCATCAAAGCATGCTTGGCTTGCAAATGTGATGCATTTGCCAAGACTGATATGACTAGGTTTTAGACTCACAAGAGGCACACAGCATATGGTCCAAGTTGGTGGTGTTCATCTGAGGTACTGGATTACCTGAGTTGATATTCTTTTAGTATTACACATAGGGATTCAAGTCACCTATGGGTGGCTTTCTTTTATTCTCCAAAAAACAAAAGTCACTCGTCGGAATTAGTTTTGCCGGACGCATATTTCCTGATGTTTTCTGCATGTAGTGACTCTTCACCTTTTGATTAAGAGGACTGCCTATAAAACGGGAAATGGAGCTTATTAACTGTCAATACATTACTCCATTCAACTAGTTGAGCTGCCCAAGTCCAAGAAAAATCATTAAACAAATTATGTCCTAAACTTTCCAAGTTTCCAGCCACTGCAGAGAAATTCCAACTAGCGCTTGTGTGACAAATAAAGCTGTATTAGTTTTTTTTTTAATGCTCAATTTCAGTCCTGACTGAGCTTACGTTCTAGACTTCCTGTTCATATCTGGTCTTATGTGCTCTGTTTATTTCTGTCAGGGCACTGACAGAGACTATGAACGTGCTGCTGAAGCCTACATGCATGCTCAGTCACAGTCCAATGCCCAGGCCATGTTCAACCTGGGATACATGTATGAGCATGGCCAAGGCCTGCCGCACGATCTTCATCTGGCAAAACGGTATTATGACCAGGCCCTCGAGAATGATCCAGCAGCAAAGCTGCCAGTTACACTAGCACTCACAAGCTTGTGGCTCAGGAAGAATTATGCTGACAGCTTCGTGGTATGATTTTCTGATCTCTGAAACACGCAGAGTAATGAAATATTACTTCAAAATTTAGCATTTCCTTTTCATAAACATGAAGCGATGGATCATGTTGCAGGTTGAAGCAATTGATTCACTCCCTCAGCTCTACCCACAAATCGAGGAATGGGTGGAGGATGTACTTCTAGACGAAGGCAATGCAACAATATTAACCCTCTTCGTGTGCCTCTTGACTGTCCTCTACCTCCGGGAGCGCCAAAGGCGGCTAGCTGTGGCTCTGCCTCAGCAAGCCGAGGATGCACCCAATTAAAGTAGACAAATTGTCGAAGTCATGGAGGCCCTTCGTTGTTCAGTGAAAGTTGCTATCTTCTGGTCATTGTGTGGGAACGATTAGCCTAAGTTCATGAATCGGCGAGAACTTGAATTAGAGAAGCCTAAGGTTAGAATGATGTCCATACAAAGCCCTTACAAGCTCATATGTTGTAGAGAGACGATGGTTAGAGGGTAAAATGAGAGATTACAAGCCTAAAGTTAGTCACTTCTATTTTTTTTTCCTTTGGAAAGTGAGAGATTAAAATGAGAAGTACGATCCGATTCGATCTTGTCTAATCCAATTAATTTTCAAATAACTACCGCTTAATCCAAAAATTATGCGTGCAAAGCGATTTCCGAAAATTCATATAGAGGGAGGTGTTTTATCGAAGGCTGAAATGGTTTGATTTCGGTCGGTGTGTAATGTATCGGTCTAAAATGTTTTAGTTTAGGATTTTTGATGGCAGCGAGTGCAGAGTGGCGGGGTGAGCACAATGCGCAGAGAGATCATGCGGCGAGTGGGAGATTGTGCAGCGAGCTCGCTTGGGGAGCTCACGTGACGAGTTCGTGCAGGGAGCTCGCGCCGTTGCCCCGCTTGTGCCCTTGTGTCGGCTTCATGTCCGAGTTCGTACTCTCGAATTGACCTATAGCACTCACACCTATGCACTTGCGCGAGCGGGCTCGCCAACCTGACTCCCACGCCGTTACTGTCCTCGCACCCGTGCCCACGCCCTCGCCCTCGCCACACTAGCCCTTGTGCCGGCTCCCTCTCCGGACTTGCGCCCTCGTTTGCCTAACTCCCGTATGCTCGCCAACCTGCCGTCTCTCCCTTGCACGCCTCGCACTCTTGCCACCTTAGCCCCTCCTCTCACGAGTTAGCACCAGCCTCACACCCACGCCAGCGTCATCGCTAGCCCGACTCTAATGCCCTCGTCGACCTGACCCCACGCCGGCGCACTTGCGCCCTTACCGGTTTTTGCCCGATCGTGTTTTGTGCATGAGACTGTTCATGTGACTATTCATTATTTCAAAAATTTTTAAACATATTATAATTTTTTAATTTAAAGTTAAAAAATAATTAAAATTAAATTAAATTTTGATCAAAATATAATTCATAAATAAAAAAATATTTTGGTTAAAACTGAAATGGAAATAGTTTTGACCGAAAAGCATTGATTTTTCTATTCATGTGTATGCATGCTTAATCGATCGACCGAAAGCAAAGACAAAAAAAAATTATATCAATTCCACCCTCATGTGAATCGCTGCCACGAGATCGCACAAAACTAGTTGTTCTACCTTATATGTCTATAAATATTCATTTAAATTGTTCAAGTACTGAATTTATAATTCCACATTCAGATATTCTAAATTCAACTGATGATGATTATGATGATGATGATGATGATGATAATTAGTTATATTACATTATAATTAATAAATTATGTATGTGTCAAGTATATTTTAATAATAAATTAAATTTATTTATGTTAATTTTTAACTTTTAATCATATTCATATTAATTTCGTATATTTTTTTATATAGTAATATATAAAAAATAGACTATACCAATGATTAACTATCAAAATTAATTTTAATTAATTAAAATAATATTTAATATTGTGGTAAAATTAATTATAAATTTTTTCATAATTTTTAAATTTTTATAAAAAAATTTAAAAATTTTATCGTATTTTTAATTTGAAATTAAAATATAGTTAAATTTTGATTAATATATAATTAATAATTAAATAAAAAATTTCGGCCAAAACCGAAATGCGCGGTGGAAATGGACGAAACGGATTGATTTCGCGGGGGATGGAAATGAAAATCAAAAGGGAGATTTAAAAGCTTCGGTTTTACTCGGCAAGTGGCGGAGCGTATTTTTGCAAATAGGCCCTTCTTGCGTTAATCTTGCAAAAACGACCCTCACAAAAAATGCAGCAATGAGACTGAGAAGTTGAGAAGCCGGGCTCCGCCATCGCGATCCTCGTGACTGGGCTGCGGCTCCTTCGTTTCTCCAACATTTCCGATAGAAGTCAAGCCATCAGCGAAGCCCTTCGTCTCCAGCTCCGGTTCTCATCCGACGGCGCGGCCGGAGCCGCGAACGATGGTGATGCTCCCCGCGACGAAGCCGCCGCCATCTTCCAACCGTGGCCGGAGTGGACCCAGTTCGTGCGGAAGCTGGAGAGCAAGGCTACTTGAAGCTGAAGGCCTCGCCACAGGCAGACGTGAGCGGCATCAAGAACGCCTGCCTCAGCTTCGCTCGCGAGCGCTTCGACTTCTTCAGGTTCGGTTGTCTCCATCTCTCCAAGAAACCCTTAGAGTCGATGCTTTTCGATGGACGACAGGAATGTTTGGCTATTGGATATTGATATTAATAACTGACATTGATGTTTCTAGATTCATGGGTGTTCTTTGATTCACAAAGAAATTGCGGAAATTGAAATGATGAGTAGGTGGATCCATTTCCGACCACAAAATTTGAACTTTCCAAAACAAGCACGATGCTTTCTTGCTTGCATGGGTCCTCATGTAAATACTGCATGCTTAACTGGATTAACGTTCTCGACTTCTGAAATCCTTCCCTTGGATCGATTGAATGTGATTCGAAGTTGTTGATTACTTGAAATCAAATAATCTAGGTCTCTGTTGCTAGAGCTTTCCGATTTATGACCTTTGGTATTATGCATTAATCTTCTGTTCAATTGTTGAAGGTCTCTACCTGTAGAAGATGTCAGAACTGTTGTTGAGGGCGGGTACCCTAATCTGTATCCAAAAGCTGTCAATTCAGCAAAAAAATTGAGAGCATTCCTGATGGTTGAAAGTGATGTAAGTTAAAGATATCATGGTATGAAGATTTTTTTTTTTTATCTTTCTGACTTTAGAGAAGGATCTTCAATCATCGGCTCTGCAGTTATGGTGCTGTGTTGGTGTATTCTGTTCATCCATGCATGCATTAATTTCTTGGAAAAAAAAATAGTATGAGAGAAGGGCGTAGATATTGTTTTGCTCCATCTTAAATTAAGCAGACATATAACACTTGTATCAATATCCTTGTATACTACAGGCATGTGGTGGTTGCAAGTTTCGACTATCCTCTAATAGAGCATTCATACTTGTACATGAAGATACTGAAGTCCGTACTGGATATTGTTGTGAACTATGCAATGGATCCTATTCTTCTTTCAAGGGAGACAAACCTTCCAATCGAAAAGCATGTTCAAGACTCTGCACAAAAGCTGCTTTCAGAACTAATTAAATTGGCCGATACGAACATCGATCCCACCCTTCCAAAGCCTGAAGCCAAAGTTTTTTGTCAAAAGGAAAAGCCTTCTGGTCAGGAAGAACCACAGAGAAGAGGTGACCGGCTGTGTTCCAAGTATGTCATTGGTAACAAACTACTTGTCTTGCATTTTCTGAATTCTGGTATCTGTTTTGGTTCATTCTGATTCATAATCATAATACTGAATTTTTCATTCGGTAAAAAAATAAGCCGTCCTGCTTGAACTTTGAAGTTGTTCCACTTGTCCCTTGTAAATCATCTTATTACATGTCTATAACCCGGCCTGTCTTGGGAACTTCATATTTTCTTCATACTGGCTTGATACCGCTGATGTTACCTGTAGCGATATCCAACCATTGCGCCTAATGCTTAGACAAGGTTTCAATTAGAAGTCACAACGCCTGCTTTAATTTGCATTTTCACCTTGTAGTTGCTTGCAAAGATGAATTTCATACTGAATCTTTGAATTTTTGTGGTGGTATTTGAGGTGTGGCTAGGGAGTAAGGTTTGGAGAGCAACATCAATTTCGTTGGAAATGTTGCACTCTGATTACCAGGAGATTGTTGCTATAGAATGCCATGCAGCGAGTTTTTGCACATGCATTGGCTAGACTCTGATGCTGTCAAGAGAGACATGTTAGATTGCAATACGAGGCACATCCACAAGCAGCATATTCGTGTGGATAAAACTGTGATAGTGTCGGAAGGGGGGACTAGTTTTAGTGATTCCACCTGCTCCATGTGGGAGATCAACTATTGAAGTGTTTGCCTTTGTCAATTGACTTGGAGAGACATACATTTGTTGCTTGGAATATTGCAGTGGATTCTGAAATAGGAGAAGCCACATATGTTCTGCTATGCTGGAACTTGTTTCATCCTATGTAACATCGTGATCGAGCAAGCTCCTTTGAGAGTAAACCGGAAGTTGCTACTTCATCATAAACACAGTTAGTTTCCTCAATAAGGCAGATGTTTTTCTTACCTACAGGAAACAACGCATGCGACAATTTTTGGCTTTCCGGTCTTCCGAATTTCCTGAATAAAAAATCGCACACAATCAAATAAAAAAAATCCAAAATTGATGACAAAAAATGTTCACTAAACAAAAAGAAATGTAAAGCAATATTAAACCCGAAATGTTTCGGTTTAAAATTTAATTTTAAATTGTAAAATTATATTATTCAAAGCATCAGATACGATAGGTCTTTAAAACAAGCTAGCAGGAAAATGTCGAAATTCTCAAACTAGGCATTTCCGCAGCAGTTGAGTTCCATAACTGGGGTACGTAAACCCTGGTATCATTATCAGCGTCTGAGCCATGGACTTGTAGGCCTCCTGCGTCAGATGGATCCCGTCCCAGCTCACATGATCGGCCGGGTTTTCGCACGTCGAGGTCCCCGGCGCGCCGCACATCTTCATCACGTCAATGTTGTGCTCACCGCCCCCGGCTCCACAGCAAGCTTTCAGCAGCGTATCCTTCCTAAACCCTAGGCATGACACAACACCAGTCAGTTCAAAACTTCCAATATTGCATTTCGTAGAGAAACAGCGAGACCTACCATAGAACGGAGCCTTCTTGAGGAGATGCAGGAAAGCTTGATAGTAATCCGCGTAGATGATGTTAACGTGGGGGTTTGCTACTCTGAGTCTCCACAGCGCTGCTTGTAGCTGCTCGTTGTGGAACATGGCAAAGGCGTTGAAGCTCTTCAGGCACTTGTTCTCGCCGTACGCTGCGGGATCTGTGCCGTTGATCACTGAGAGGTAGCTTGGCATGCATCCAATGGGGAAGTTTCCGGGCACAACCAATTGAACGGCGCCGGCATCTATCAATTGCTTGGCACCATCAACTATTCTTTGCACAACATGGGGCACAAAGCTCATCACCTCCTCGACTGGCATTTTCTGGAAGAAGGCACAGTTGTAGTCGTTCCCTCCGATCTCGCCCACGGTGAACAGAGCTCGCTCGAGTTTCTTCGAGCAATCTGTAGTTCTTGTATCATCAGTCTATAGCCATTAAACTTCCATCAAAGAAACATTTGGTTGAAGTGAAGTCACCTATTTGAGAGCAGCATATGGATTTGAGGTGGACCTTGAACCAGTCGAGCTGCACGCCAAGCGAAGAGTTGGTATATGGCATGGCAATACCCCTCTCCGTGAAGAAGGATTCATCAAGCGCAGTGGCTCCGGCGACCGCAAAGTTGACTCCGTGAGCGAAGGTGGAGTTCTTGTCTAGATAAGGGTTTAGCAGTGGAAGGTCGAGTGCCAAGGCTATGGCGTTAAAAAAGAAAGTGTTAGCGCAAAACAAAATAATTAATATAAGATAATAAAGATTAGCAAGACTGACCGAGGTAGTCGATCATGAGGAGGCCGTCCGAGCAGCGGCCGGTGGGTTTGTGGATGGTTTGGCCGTAGGGGAAGCGAGCGATGGGGCTGAAGGCGCCGCCAAGGCTCTGGCGGAGGAGGTTGCCCGTGTCGGAGATGGAGTCACCGAAGTTGTAGATTGCATTGATGAAGCAGCCGTCCTTGGCAATGCTTCCCCGTGCAACGGCGAGAAGAAGAAGGGCGAGGACGATGACAGAGGCGGCTGCAGAGGCCATGGCTTGACGCCGGCGATGATATTAGCGGACGTAGTATACAAATTGCATAGCTTTCGGTGTGTTAATATATCTGGAGTAAGAGTTCTATCTTTATTAAAAATAATTCAAATTTCAATTGTTAATCAGCCTAATCCAAAAACTTCTGTTAAGGTTCATAATATAAAAACAGGACGATCCAAAATCAACTGCATCTAATTTCAAATTAGTTTTCCATCCTTGTAGTGGTGATTGCACAACCGGATCCGACCGTGCATGGCCTAGCCGTGATGACGGCCGGGTCCGATTGTGCGGTCGCCGACAGGATTTAGGTTCATTTGAAAAAAGAAACTAAAGTTTTGATAATTAAATTACACATACGACCGCCCAATAAATCCGATAATTTAGATTCACGGGTTAAGTTTAAATTACATTAAACTTATTATATTAAACGAATCAATTTTTTGAATTCAAATTTAATTTAATTTTTAAATAGATAATTTGATTTAATATGAATTGATTTATTTATTATAAAAATCAGGTTCAAATCACAATCAGAATTGATACAAATTAATTTATTTAATTAAATAAAATATAATTTAATTTGATTTAAATTGATCAAACTAATCGGAATTAATTCAAATTGACCCAACTCGATCCGATATATTTAATTAACATTAATAATTATAAATTATTTCAAATAATAATAAAATAATATTATTAAAACTAATTATAATAATAAAATAATTAAATTATAAATAATAATTTAAAAATTACTTAAAAATTATAAAATAAAATATTAAATAATTTAAAATCGGTTTAATTGGTAAATGGTTTAATTCAACTTGATTCATTTATTATCCGACAAATAAATAAGTAAATCGATAATAAATAAATTATATAAATTAATCTAATTATAATTTAAATTTTTTAAAATTATAATTAAATTAATTCAATTCCGATTCAAACTTAATTATAGCAAGCTCAACTCATTTAATTCAGATTCAACTCCAATTAGATTAGTGAAGCGGATCATATCTTAATACGTCTACCAGCCAATTTTCTGTAAATCAACTGAGATTTTGCTCAAGACCGGATTCCAGTGGGTTCCACAGACAGCAGCAACAAACGAAACACGTGTCATGATCTCATTTCTTGGTCAAAGAGGCAGGTGCAAATATGGTGACCCAACCGCGCTCCTAAAATCTAGATAACCAAGAAAAAAAAAATCCCGCACGTGCTGTTCTTCTTCCTCCTCCCCCGCCTCCCAATTTCTGCCAAAAGGAAAAGCTTAAAGGCGTGCTCGGTGCTCTTCTCTTTATCGGAATCCCAATCCCCCTCTCGCACGCAACAGCGCCACTCGATACCCTCGCTGCTGCAGCCTTTGCTTTCAAAATTTCGATCTTTATGGTATTCTCATTGGACTGAGATCTCAAGTGAGGGACCTAGAATGGGTTGCGCTCACAGCCAGATTCCAGGGCAAATCCGTGGCTTGGGGGAAGTGGGGCGGAGTCTTGGCCTCTTCCTCGCCGGCAGAGAGCGGCGGCGGCGGCGGCAGCAGCGGAAGGGCGGGGTGAATGACGGGGAAGAGGAATGTCGGGGGCTGGAGAGCAACAGGCTGCTCCCTGAGGCTGGTGTCACCGCCGATCTCCAGCTTCAGTCTGTGAACTCGTCGTTTCGGTTCAGCTTCGGCTCGCAGGCGGAGGCCGAGGGCTCTTCCGCCGCCGGCCCCGCGGCTGTGTTGCTGCTGGTCAGCGTGGAGGGGGAGGGGGGTGAAGCGGAGGTGCTGCATTGCCGGAGGCTGGAGTCGCTTGATCGGAGCATCTCTCCTGTCGCTGCGTCCCTGGTGCGGTACTCCTATTCTGAGATCCGAGCCGCCACCCGCGAATTCTCAAAAGGTATTGGAAATTTGACCTCATTGTGATCAATCTTGGGAGGGAGACACTTATTGGTTGGTTTCAGGGAGGGAGCTGGGGAGGGGTCCGCTGAGTAGGGTCTTTAAAGGGAGGATTGGGTTGGGGAGGATGGCGGTGGCGATCAAGAGGGTGGAGGGGAGGAATCGCGAGAGCAGGAAGGCCTTCTGCCGCGAGCTGATTATCGCCGGCGTAATGCACCACCCGAACGTCGTGCCCCTTCTCGGCTTCTGCGTCGACCCTCAAGGGCTGTTTCTTGTCTACAAGTATGTCTCAGGAGGCAGCCTCGACCACCATCTTCACCATGGTTCCATTCTCTCTTTCTTTCTGTCTTTCTATGGACTTAAAGTTTAACCGTATGCTCATTAGTAATCTTTGTGGTTCTCAGATAGGGAGGATAGCAAGAAATGGAGGAAAAAGAAAATGTTGCCTTGGGGTGTCCGGTACAAGGTGGCAATGGGGGTGGCGCAGGCGGTTGAGCACTTGCATTATGGAACTGATAAGTGTGTGATCCACAGAGACATCAAGCCGTCAAACATCCTCCTTTCATCTAAAAAGACCCCGAAGGTGACTGTTAAGTTCTTGGATTCATCTGGAGCTCATTGCTTGTTTGCTCTTAATATATGGCCTGTTTAAGTTTTTGCGTTTTTGTTGATTTGTTGGCAGCTGTGTGATTTTGGGTTGGCGACATGGCTCGATGGACCTTCACTGCCTTTACTTTGCAAGTCAGTTAAGGGAACTTTTGGGTAGGTACTGAAGATGTGGCTATCAATAAATCTAATTTGGGAAAATTTTTTGTTTAATTTCCACTTTGATGATTGCAAATGCAGCTACTTGGCACCCGAATATTTTCAACATGGTAAGCTCTCAGATAAAACTGATATTTATGCATTGGGAGTTGTTTTTTTGGAATTGATAACTGGAAGGAAAGCAATTGACCAGACCAAGCCTCAAGGAGATGAGAACTTAGTCTTATGGGTAGGTACATGAAATCTGAATGTTTTATGTCTTTCCTTTTGTGCATAAATTACCTTTATTATATGCCATACAAAGTTATTGATACCCCCTCTCTCAAGAAAATGGTTATAACAATGTTAGTCTTCCATACAGAGATTCTAAATTATAGACAAAACTAGGTAACAATTCAATGCTTGTAGTTCTTCATGTTCAATGTGGTCTCAATCTTGTAATGTGCAAAAATGAGAGAAAACAAATGCTAGTATAGCACCTCAGCTGAATGCAATTATAGCAAAATTTTTCCTGTCCTGTCAATGCATATTGTTCCTCTGTTATGTACCTTTTATGGTCCAGTCCAATAATCAAATAATCAAAGGGTACAAGCGTGCTCTAGATGTAAATGAAAAGGCATGAGTTTTTGGATGAGCCTCATTTGTCCTTTGTAAAATATAGAACAGCTGAAAGAACTCCAGAATAGACTAATTGGGGCGTTGATTATGTAATCTAATTTTTAATTATAAATAACTCCTTGCAGTCTTTAAGGGATATGAAAAATCCATACCAGTGTAATTTTGGCTTTATTTTGACATTTGGTTTTCTTCTCTGATAACTGCTACTTTTTAAAGTCCATTCTATCAGTACTTATTTCACTTCCTTGCTGCAATCCTCACTTTGAAATGACCTAATTTGGGTTTTCAATGATAGAATATTCCATCCTGTACCTGACAACTTTAGAAATTTATCCAATTTAATTCTTGATTATTAAGAACCCTTCACTTCGGAGAACTGGAAACCAAGAGTGAGTTAGAATCAGGTGAGATTGACTGCAGGAACTGCCAGTTTTATATATGTTGTGTCTGAAAGTGGCTTTGGGAATGGGCACAAATAGAAGCAGAACTGCAACGAAAAAACTTGGTTTACATCCAAATTTCTTCTGAGCTGTGAATATCAGTAGGTATTCCGTATTCCCATTGATTTCAGAAACCTAGTCAGCCGCAACTTCTGGGCTACAGTCCATACTCTAAATGCTGCTACTAGTGAATGAATCTTGCCTAATGCTGCCAAAGGTTCTGATTCTCATCAGTTCAGAAATCTGAATTTGACTTTTGGCAGGAAAATGGTTTACTGTACCTAGATGCTGTCCAAGAAATACCTTTGAATTTGCACATTTAGATGTTGTATAAGAAACGATTCACTATTCCAGTGGCCGCATGTCTGGAAATGCACAAAAGGATATTAGTTGTAGAACAAGCGCTCCTGTTTCTGTTCATCGCTCATCCGTTGTGTTGTGTTTGGACACCTAAAATGCCTGTCTAATATATCTGGGCTACTTTGAACAGGCCAAGCCACACTTGGAGCAAGGTTCAGAAGCAATCAGAAAGTTGATTGATCCTAGATTGAAACCCAGCTCTCGCTGCTGGAGTCAGATGAATCGGGTCCTTCATGCGGCAACTGCATGTCTAAGCAGCGAAGAATCCACAAGGCCGAGCATTGAGAAGGTCATCGGGATGTTGCAAGGTGATGAGACTGTCAATGATTGGTCTGTCTTTGTGAACAGTGGTTGTCTTCCTGCTTATGGATCCCAGCCCCATGATTCATTGGAGAAGCTCGATATGAAAGGCCATCTAGCTCTGGCCATGCTTGGAGTTTCTGACACTGAAGAAGATGATCTTTATGGTTGCTGAACCGGTTTCTTTTGCTTATCTTAATTCATTTTCAATTGAATTTCTTGATATGGCTTTTGTTCTAGCCTTCAATGCTAACGATGTGTTTAAGAAATAGGGAGGGCATTGGGATTGAGTCATGTTATGTAAATTTCTGGGCTTCTCCTCTAAGGGCCCGTTTGGTTCGATTCCGGCTTTAGGAATCGTGGAATCGTGGGAATTGAGTGATTCTGAGGAATTGAAGGAATTAAAAGAATTAGATAATTTCAGTATTTGGATGAGTAGTTACTGTAGGGAATTGGGAATTGGCCAATTCCTAAATTCTAAATTCCATTGTTTGGTTGACAAATAAAATTGATCAATTCCATAAGTTGTTAAATTCGTGTGTTTGGTTGACGTGGGAATTGAGAATTAGCATATTACACAAAATATTAATTTATATATAAATTAATACAGAAATATAATAAA
This sequence comes from Trichopus zeylanicus subsp. travancoricus, assembly GCA_005019695.1. Taxonomy (NCBI): domain Eukaryota; kingdom Viridiplantae; phylum Streptophyta; class Magnoliopsida; order Dioscoreales; family Dioscoreaceae; genus Trichopus; species Trichopus zeylanicus. Next base: position 178,557 of record RXID01015228.1, on the reverse strand, counting down.
CTTAATTTAAAATTTTGTTATTATAGAAATATATGTTAACTAATTATTATTATTTAATATAATATTATTATTTTCATGTAAAATAATTTTGTTTTTAAAATAGTTTTTTATCATATTTTATTTGTAAATAATTAGAAAAGTATAATAATAATATTATTAAATATATAGAAATAATTAAAAATAATAAATATTTTAAAAAGGTCAAAAAAAGACAGACTATGTAAGTAACTTATTATAATCAATTATAGATTTATTTAATATAATTTTGTTATTATCTTCAAAAATAATTTTTAATAAACATAGAAAATATATACTTATTTTTTGAAAATAATTTATTTGTAAGTAATTTGAGAAATAAAATAATTTTAATTTAAAATTATTGAAATAATTTTAAAAATTAATAAGATTTTACAAAAAGACCCAAAAATGAAGGGACTTCAGTTTCACTATATGTACAAATATCATAATAAATATTACGATGATTTGTATCTATTACAGAGACAACTTAATATATTAGAAAAGATATCTTAGTAGGTTAATACAAAAGTCCGCTCAAAAGATGATTAAATACATAGTTTAACTCAACAGGTTATTACAAAATATATAACTACACACTTATATCATCCATAAACTCCTGAATTCACTCAATTCTGTCCTCATCATTTATACCATCAACAAATGTCATGTCATCAACCTTATTCTCATGTAAATGCCTACATGCAAGTTTCAGAAAGGACTTACTAAATCGTTCCCCCTTGAATTTCATCAAAGTTGGATACACGGCTTTCTTCCTAGAATCTTATCCAGCTGTTTGAAAGGAGGATGCAACTTGACGCATGCTGATCATCAACTCTTCCATCATCATTTGATCAACAGTTTTTCCTTTGCGCTTACGTGACCTCGATGTATCCTCTGAAGAAGAAGCTTGCTGCTTACCTTTCGACTGACTACCAGTAGCATAGTTGGTAGAAGATCCCTCTCTATCAGTTGCATTCTGAGTATCCTCGTATTTTATAAAATAAATATATTATTAGAATTTTCAAATTTAAGATTTTAAACTTTCAAAACGTTAAAATTCTTAAAATTTTAAAGTTTTATAAAACAAACATGGCCTTAAATAATATAGAAAATTTGCTTGGTCTGGATCCAATACCTAAATTTCTAACAATTCTTAGTTTTTTTCTTGTAATTTTTACTAAAATACATTTTGAGGACTTTATTATATGATCTTTTGAATTAAATTATTAGAAATTTAAAATATTATAATATTGTATATAAACTATACAAATGTTTAGATTATTTGACTATTTGTATAAGATTTAAATAAAAAAATAGATAATTTACTTTGCTTAATGCCTAATTTAAGGAAATGTTTTTGTATAATAGAAAAAGCACAAAAATGGGCCCGCATACATTTTCAGCTGAAATTTCAAAGAGCAACATAAGCACAACCAATTTACACCGATACTCAAAATTCATGAAAATCATGTGCAAAAGAAAACCATCAAGATATTGAAGAGCAAGCCATAAGATTAATTCTGAAAACGAAGACTACCTTTATTCCTACAAATTTGGCAACATGATCAAAAATCAAAATTATTCTGCAGTGGATCCATTACAATTATGCCGAATGGCTAAATAATACATTCTAACTGTACAAACAATTGACAAGTACATGATGGACGTGCATATATTATGTTAACAGTACTTGGTGAACACAATTGCTAACAAACCAACAAGTGAGCAACAGATACTATGCAGTCAGTTACAGAAACAAATCACAAGCCTAGCAGTGAAAGAAGCTTGTGCCATTTTGGAGTCTCTTCTTCGAATATGTATGTTAGCTCAGAAACCAACACTCCGCTGCCACTTATCTGCACATAGTAGAAATATTAAAGAACAATCCAATATTCTGAAGTTAATTCAAAAGTCTTTAGGATTATTGATATTACAGCCACTCATTGGGGCTGCATATTAACCCTTCTGCAATGGAAACTTATGCAAGTGAATCAAAAACGAAATGGTGCAAAAGGGGCGTGTTTAGATGTGAAACAGGAAGCATAGGATAAATTCAAATTTATGCGAAGACACAAATACAATTAGAGCATTTTGGCCCAAGAGACATCTTCAAGGTGTAATGGAGAACAGTTACTATGACCTCTCTTAAGAAAAGCTATAATAGCTAAAACAGCTTCTAAACATAATAGCATTAGGTCAATCATTGGGAAGTTAATTCCCCATTGTTTAGAATTGATATACCATGCATCATATACACTATTTGATACAAAAGCACTCAGTTCATTGTTCAAACACAGCCAAAAGGATTTTTCTTGACCTTCACATGATATACTGGAGTAACACAAAGCAGAAAGTGTTCCTTTGGTTCAGAATCACTATTGGATTTTTTTCCTCCCTTTTTTTTCCTTTATTGTAAATCTCAATTTGGTGTTGGACATAAGAAAGTTGTGGTAGACATACAGAATCAGTAACTAGAACTAAAGAGGAAAATCATACCGCTCGCAATTGCTGAACAGATTTGTAAAGGTCTTTCTGTGGTACGCATATTACAACAGCATAGCAGTCCACTGCAACCTTCCCATCACGTTCACTGTATACTGGAGATATTGTAGGCCCCTGTGTGCAATACCATAAAGGAAACAAAAGAAAGTTGAATAAAGTTAAACCACAGAACATCAAATTACCAAAAAATTTCCATAGCAGAACAGGTGATCGATAATGTGCAATGTAAAACAAGAATTGTAATATTTGGTCGAACAAACTTGAAGATATCTTGTAACAATGGGCAAACTAACACCAAATCCATGAATTGTAAGCCATAACTAGGGCAATACTATTGTGTTCCACATTTAAGTTTAAAACTTGACATCAACATTAATAAGGGATCAATTAGTTAAAAAACTCTCGGGACCAGGAGATTACTTAAACCTGTAATCTTTTAAGAGATTATTATGACAATTGGAACTGATTTGGATTGAGGAAGATATTACATAAATATGTGGCCATATAGAATTGGAAGACAATTCTCCCAAAACCATTACTTTGCCATGAATTGGAGCACTGCTAACAGTTGAATTAGAGCACTGCCATATAGATAAGACATGGTTGCCATGATGAGAAAAACAGTAAGTAGACTACCATCCAATCAGCATCCAAATCATTATAATGAAGCAGTGCAATTGCAAGGCAAATGTTCTCTCCGATGAAATGTTAAATGGTAATTACAGCTGTTTTCTAAAATTTTACCTGTAGACCAGATAATGAAGACTTGCTCAGAACCCTCTCTGCAACTTCTAGAGCACTATTTCCCCTCATGTTTGCAATCATCTTCAGTTTCAAGCATAAGTCTCAAAATTATCAGCACAAAATCAACTGGAGATGACAAAGGAAAGAACATAAAAGCAACAAAAACAAAGCTACCGTAAATTGCCCAACTGCCCTTAAATGTGCTTCTAGTCTTTCAAGAATTTCATGAGTAATTTCCAATACACCTTCACGCTGGATCAAGGCTTTCTTGCTACCAACAAGTACGCCCTGCCCAAAATGATTGGTTAGGCAATAAAAGTAAAATACACCACTAGTAAAGGTATCCAATGATCTGCTCCTAATGGTTTTTCCTATGCTAAAGGGTGTGTGTGCAAGGACAAAAATCAATTTTACCTGGCTTTCTAAAACAATTCCACTTTCAATTTCCTTCAAGTTGTTCTCCCGCAATGTTGTTCCACTGCTCACTAGATCTAGAATACCATCAGCTATGCCCATCTGAGAGTGCAAGAAACATTTGAATAACTAATAAGACGTTCATCTGGAATGTAATATCATGCTCAATTAGGGCAGAAAATAAACTGAAACTTGACCAGTGTACGAGTTTCAAGGTCTCTGTCAATTCACAGAGAAGGTTTATTTGGTTGATTAGGTTGCAAGGCCACTCATCTGATAATTATATCCCATTAGTAAAGCAATGGGAAATTGAATACACCATACAGGACAACATAGGTTTCGTATGAATTGATGAACAATAAGTGTAGATAGTAAGCCAACAACAATAATAAGAGGAAAGAAGAAATTGAATATGGCATAGCAGAAAAAAGTATACTAATAATCAGATAATATGTAATTACCTTGTTGTACAAGCATATAAATAAAAATCAGAAAGTTAATTGATGGCGAAATTCTCACCGCAGGAGCTGCCTCAAGTGCTCCATCAGCAGTTGAAAAGCAAACATGCCTCAGACCCTTCTCTTTCATAAACTTAGGGCCAAGCTGTGCAGGAAGAAGTACATTAAAGAATAAAAACCACTGATTAACTTCCAAAACCAAAGGAGCAAAAGGAAAAATAAAGGGATGTCAGCATACATGTGTAAACCCAGTTGCTATTCTTAAAGGCCTCTCCTTTGTCCACTGTGGCATCTGTGCTAGTTCATGAAGGGAATTCACATTTTCAAACATGCCATACATTGGAATCTAATAGACAGTGAATTATGATCATTTCAGAAATATTGCTGAGGACAGGATGAAGTTGACAAATATTATAAAATGATGTCTGGATGATTGGTATTCACTCACTGCAATAGATAAACGACAGTGTCCATAGTCAAGTCCATCATGAATGATGAGCAAATCCTCATTTTCCTGTCCATACAAGAATTAAATGATAAACATAGTTATACATTAAAAAAACAAGGTTCCTGGTCAAGAAGCCCAACTAATTTAGAACCAGTCAAAAAATCAATCTCCACAATTGTACTCCAAGGATAAATCATAAAGATGATAGCAGCATGGAACCGGATACTTAAAATGTAAGAAATGAATGATAGACAAGTTACCGAGTTAATATTGCTTCACCATGTCAAAATTTAGTGAAATGTTCCCATTTTGTTATTTATCCACATATCTTATATAAAATCTGTTTACTGATGCATTTAGGCAAACATTTGCATGTGCTTACATGAAAAATGTCTATTATATGTCCTTATGTTCTTTTAATGGACAAAAAGCAGCATACTTATAAAGCTCCCAACAACCAAGGTGACTGATGCTGATGAAATTATACTTGATTTAACTAACTGGGATAATAGAAGGCAGAGTCCAACATAGAAGAAATTTTGAAAACCATCACTAGAATGTAGCTAAAGATTCAAGGAAGTCAGTGACGGTCAGCATCAGAACATGTTGGCCTCACTGTTTGTGCACCAAAGATTAATTAGTTGGCCATGTCCACATTTCTTTCCTTTTATGTGCATAGCACAAAACTATAACCTTTTAAAATCACACAACCTCAGCCGCTTCTTTATAGCCAAGTCCCTCTCTTGCTCAACGTGTACAATTCACTACCTAGTGTTAACTTTATTTTTTTTGAGTTTGAAATTGCACTTAACACATAATGTAACTATCAATACAATATCTACCAAAAAAGAACCAACAGCAAAAAAATTTTATTTCTGTATTGAGTATTGTATAATCCTCCTCCTTTACAAGCTCTGTAGGGCTACAAAAACTTTAATAGGTGGTCTGTACTTGATGTGAATGAGAATACCTGTCCATACTCACTGACAGTATCGAAACCTACAATGCCAAGGTCTAGGTCTCCGGACTGTAACTTGCGGACAATATCTTTGGGCCGCTGAAACCACACCTCTAAGTTTGCAAGCTGCATAACAAACGCAATGGACATCATTCAGAGCACTCCCATTAGTTTAGAGCGATAGAGTTTGATGAGGTGTGAAGACTAAACAAATGCAAACAGACGAACGCAGGAACACCATCCAATACAATAACAATTTATCAGAAGGTGAAGATATAGAATTCAATTGCCTTATAATCAATCCTTGAAATAGCCTGAGATGCAAATAAAACGAGGCAAATCTGTGAAAGCAAGCAAGAGCAACCTGAGGAATGGAGGCCACGTACTGCCTCGGATTCACCTGCTTCACCGTCAGCTGGCACGCCTGCCCACAACGCCATCACCAAAATCCAACAAAATCAGAAAGAAGAAAAAGATGAAAGAGAGAAACCGAGAGCCATCAACAGAACGGCGGCAAACCTTGAGCAGATCTAGGGTTTCCTCAGCCATCCGACCCTTGCTGGGAAGCCCGATGCGCGCTATAGTCCGTTCCGCCGGGGAGGGGTCCTCGCGCTCGGCGTCGGCGATCACGAGCTCCGGCGGCGACGGCGCGGCTGTTGACCGGCGGGCAAGGGAGGCCCGGGGCCGAACGGAGTGCCGGCGGCCGGAGGAAGGCGAGGATTGGAGGCGCAGCACAGCATGGAGATCGACAGTCGCCGCCATTTCTTCTTCGAGTCGCCGCGAAGCAGCAGTACACAAAACTAACTGGACGAGACTGTGGCAGGACGGAGGAAAGAGGTTTTCAATTTTTCTGCACGTGATGTGCACGTGTCAGCATATGCTCGGAGGATTCGATTCGCGTGGGGTCGTTTTTTGATGTGGTCGGAGCATCTGAGGCAGTTGTTCGCCTCGAGATATGTGTATGCAGCCGATCTGGAGGCGTCTTGGTAATTACGAATTTTCAGAATTCTGACGCCAAATTTTCTGACTCGTATCCACATGAGCTTTGTATTTCTCCTCATTTTTTATTGATGTTGCCCGTCCATGTTTTCAAGGGTCGGGTCGTGGTTTAATTATTTAGTCAGATTTTTAGGAGATTTTTTGCATTAAAATAGACAAATATCCAAAAAAATGGGTATCTCTTTGTCCAAACCTACCGAATTATCCGAAACTGAAAATCATGAAAATTTCCGAATTGATTTTCCAAATTTTGTATTGCAAACAAATGGGGAATTCTAATTTCTGATCATATTGCCCGAAAGTCAAAATCACCAAATATTTTTGGATTGATTTTCCATTTTTTTTTATTATAAATCTCCAAAACAAGCAAAAAAAAAAAATCAATTTTTCAAAGCAAAAATACACAAAAAAATAAAATTCCCTGGATTTTATTTTACATAAAGACAATCGCAGGAAAATCTAAAAGTGTTAAATCAAATTAACATCAGATATTAAATTATCTCAAAAATTTGACCATATTTCAAATTATATTTATCCATTGTAAAACTAATACATTATGCCTAACACTATAACACGAATAACCTCTAAAAAAGTAAATCACTAATTAACAATTAAAAGCTCTTAAAAACAAGCCAAACACTACTTCATCCAAAAAAACCTAAAATTTTAGTTGAAATTCAATCAAATGATAGCTTTACCCACAAGAACATCAAAATTAACAATAATAAAATAAAAAGGCTGCTTCATGCACGCCAGCAACACAAAGAAATTCAAATATGAGAAGTGTTAAAAACAACTTAGCATACTAAAAACTTTTGCTGATTAAATATTAAGCATGCATTCTTAATTTGCAGGCAATATCATAGCCTGATTATTGATAACTGGTTAAAAACTAAATTAAGTTGAATAGATATAAACCAGAATTATCCAGGTTAATTCTCCAGTGCTTCAAAACTTAAATGTAATAGTCAGGCGTGAGGAGCTGCGAGAGAGATTCGTCATCATCTGAGTGATCTGCTGCTTCACATCCTCCTCGGTAGATGCCTCGGTTGAGTGGTAGAAGGTCAGTTTCTGCAGAACTACAGAGCAAAAACTTCACAAACTCTATTTCAGGTTCTGATCCTCTGAGCCCACAGAGCAGCACTTCAGCTTCTTCAAGGTTGCTTTCTCATAATTTAAGCAATCACCATCCTTGCGACTTATATCGGGAAACTGGAGTTGCAAACTCTGCAAAATGTCACCAAAGATTACTAGAATAAATCAAAACGTAAGATGCCTGAAAGAAGCAGTTTGAATTCTGGTATATGATATCATTATCATATCCTATTGAAACAGACATCTCCTCTCCATGTTCTAAGACAAGATATTCATTTCAAAATGGTTTAAATCAATCTTTGGAAGGAAAACAAAAGTGAGAAAAGTAATAAGTGAGGAACGAAAGGCTTTGTCAAATGATCACCTCATGTGTTCTTTGATCTACCATGTGAATCTTTAAGAATCTCCAGATTAGAACAGAACTTGACTAAAGACGAATCTGCTTTAAAGATATTGTCATAGCCAAAATCCACTAACAAAGTCAGACGTTTCAGATTATAGGGCAGCCTTGCTAACCCTTCCAGCAGTTTCTTCTGAGATGATACCCTCTGTAAAATAAGAAAAACAGAAAAATGTAAAAGATCACAAAACAGCAATATTGTATAATGCTGTACATGGAGTTAAATTTGCTATTAGTTACAAACAATTCCATTTGGGTCTTCCAATGCATTTTGGCATATTTGCAGGGGAGCACTCAGAACAAACTAGTCAATTTTGTTACACATTATCACCTGTGAAAAAACTTACTATAAAGCCCACAACTAATTCAACATAACAGTATATCCAGAAGATGGCTCCTTATTTCATACCAATTAATTATAAACCTCCATGGTCTCCTATTTGAAAGGTAAAAGCACCAATTTCTTGTTAAATCAAATGTTAATGTTGACATCAAGAATGAGATTATTCCAAACAAGTGTTTTAGGATTATAACTAGTCCTTGAGGAATACAAATCCTTGGTTGGTTTGGCAAATATATATTAATGAGCAACCAGATGATTTAACTTTCCAATCAATCTGCTTCAACATCTAACCACATAGTAACCAAAAAGGAAGTTATTTACGTAAAGCATTAACCCAAAATATGTACCTTAAACTCATAAGATTGCCTAATAGCTAGGCTGCATAAAAGGTGCAGTCTTCTGTAGTTCACTGGTTTATGCTGAACATGCTAATCAAGTGTGAGGAAGAAAAAAGAAAAAAGACAAATATCTTCTGAACTGACAAGCTTACGGACGACAGACTGACCTAGAAAGATGCCATTTTCAGGTTAGACTTGTCTGACCATAGCTGCAATTCTCAAGTTGTACTTATCCTACTTGGCAAAGTGAGGCAATGTTACCAGAAAGTAGAATAATATAGCAGCAGTTAGAGACAGAAAACATATCCAAAAAGCATGGCATTTCCACTTTCAGACTCTTAGCATGAGCAAGATTTTGAAGGACAACTGTGCATTCTTGAGATAAGATGCTTTTCTTTCTTAGTCATAAGGAATTACAAGAGAAACCATTGCTTTTTTTAAGCATCTCATCTGTTCTAAAGAAAAATCAGCAATCATGTGATCCAACGATTTAAATATCTGAAGGTTGGGAGATGCAATCTTCACCAAGCCTGTATTGCTTAGGCAATCAAAGGAATCATTAACACACAAGATTTCAAGCTTCTCTGAGGAAATGATGAGCTGCTCTACATAAACGCACTTTTCAACATTAAGAGATTCAAGAGAAGCACAATTGATGGTAAGAAGTCCAAACCGATGCAACTAAGCAGATTTAAAACCTTAAGTCTAGAAAACTGGTTAGCAGTTACATCTGGCATGAGATTAGCATAAAAGTCCACCCCCAAAAGTGACAAAGTGTGGAGGGAGATAAAAGAAGCAGAACTTGGTAATATTAGATGCCCACCATACAAGCAGATACTCAACTTCCGGACCAACCCACAACAAGGCATTTCGAAAGGCCCATGATGAACAGACGAGGTGACATCAAGTTCTTCAACATTCCGATGTACTGCAAAAAAGGCCCCAGAATTAATGCATGGAAGACTGGTAGACTGCTGAACAAATATCCGATATTTCTCTATTTTGCTGCCATATAGCCACTGTGTACCATATCAACAAAGCGAACAAACAGATTCTCCCCATCAGTAACTGGCAATAGATTATCATCAAAATCAAGCATGGGAATCTGTCTCCAAAGGTTTCTCTATCTCCTTCCCAGCACACTTGTCCTCACAATATCAACTGTGGGAATAAAAGACAATATGTAATGAATAATTACATCTGGTAGATCACTCATTTCTCGTTATTTTCTATTCCCCCTCAGCGCTTAAATTCCTGGCATATTGATTTATGTTCACTCTCCATGGGCTCTGTTATCACACTAAGAAAAGATAAATAAATCAATACAGAAGTTCAGCAGAAAAGGTACAAAAATAGTATATAGAATGGAAAGAAAGAAGAATCTGACACAATAACCAGAAGGAAACACCAATACTAGCTGAGAGAGCAACAACAGAATGACTAAGCACTGTTTTAATTAAATTGTAACTTAACAATCTCACAGAAAGCTTAAAACTAAAAAATGACAATTAGGTGAAATAATGTTCAAATATGATTGCATTTGTTTTTTAATTCTACACCATTACATCATTACGGACTGTCATTTTTAAACCCTGGATAAAGAAAAAAAAGCAAGCTTTCATCTACTTCATTTCCTACCAAGCATCTCAGAAAGGCTAAAACATCAAGGCTGAAGAACAACATCACACATCGATTCCAACAGATGAAATATTTACACAACTATATAAGCTGAGAATCAGAGTCCAGAAAATCAAATTACATCACTTGCTCCAATCCTGCTTTTCAACTAAACTATTGCAAAACCCTGCAAGCATCTCCGAAATAAAGCCCTAGAGCCCAAAATTAATGAAAAAAAGACTATAAAATTCGTGATCATACAACATCCAACAACAAAAGCTGGCATAAACCCTAAGATCAATTCACCTGTAAACTCCTAAGGAATATCATAGACCCACTGATTCAAAATCAAAAAATTAACGAATAATCAGGCTACTGCCAAAAATTAAGATCAAACTAACAAAAAAAGGGCAAAAAAACTGTCGACAACCATCGCACAATATGATCCAACTGGAATACTGAAAATCCAAAAGCGCAGTAGGATTATTCCAGATAAATCAAAAAAAAAAAAAGTATTTTGGAGAGGGATTCACCTCCTGCCCCCGGTTTCTGCCGCGGGCCGCTTGGCCGGGACTAACGTGGCATCCGAACGCAGCTGAAAAGATAGCGGTGCGAAACGGGTTGTCGGGTTTGGACTCCGAAGGCAAAAGTCATGCATCTGAAACCCGTTAAATAAATTCTACCCGATAACGTCGTCCATTTTTCTCGGTCCACTTCCGGACTTTCCGAGTCCAAAACTGCGCCAGAGGAGAGAGAATGAGAAAGCAAGTAAATCCCTCTTGTTTACTAATTTCGATCCAGGGATTCGATCATTTTTTCTGTTTAATTTTATTTTCCACTGAAATCAAGTCTGTGTTATTTTTTTTTTTTCAATATCGGAGTATCTGTCTGGTGATTGGTCTAATGATGATCCAAGTTTTCGGATTTTTTTGTAGAATAATTTTTTAGTGTCAAAAATCATTCCTCGTGTTTATTGAGTAGGTTTTTTGGTGATTTGGTGCATATTCATGTCAAGTTTGAGGTTTATTCCAAGGCTGAATGGGCCAAGGTTTGATCTTGCTCAACCAATGGTATTTCTGGCAGGCAAGCTAGTACAAAATGGTTGACATGAAAAATTAAAGTCTTCGGTCATTTTTAGGCTGATTTGATCTTGGTGATGTTGGCAACCTTATATTGTTTTCCTAAGATTGCTGGATTGATGAGAAAAAGTTTTCACAAATTGGTCTACAATTCAGCATGTCTGTGCAAAATGCACTTTTCAGTGTCTCAATTGGGATTTGAACTGCTTATTCCACCTGGCCAGAAAGCTAAGAAAAAATGTTTGATGTGAAGTTTATTAAATGGCAATCTTCCATCACTTTAGGGTGACCTGAGCTTTGTTTATTTTCAGCAATTGTCAACCATGTGTTGTTTTTAGAAGTTTTGGTTGATGAGAAAAGAATTTTATGTTCATAAATGCAGAGAACTACACGAACATTATTTTGGATGGACATTTATTCAGATTGTAGGCTCCTTGGAATGTGGAGGTAGATTTATATTGGTTCGTTTCGTTTTTAGCTAAAAGGCAGCTAAGTGGTTATGGTTAGAAGATTTGGGAGAAAATACACTTTCTCAGACAGAATTAAGGTTTAAGAAATTCATCTCAAAGGAAGGTACATGACTTTGTTCTGCCTCCTCACATGAATGAGCTTTTCTAGCAAAGGTCTATAATTAATTTTAGTCTTAGACATCTTAAAGAATTCGTGCACTTCAAGTTTCAGATAATTGGTGTTATATTTCTTCTTCTTTATTAGTTGTTGGGTCAAAAACTTTGAATATTTAGTGGTTTTATTCCTTTGTCCCTGCAAATACATCAAAACACATTTCCTATTTAATTGAACTGATGTTATGATCACTCCAGGATCTTAATTGACCATGAAGGTCAGATCATCTGTGAAGAAACTTTGTGAATTTTGCCGGACTATAAAGCGCTGTGGAAGGGTTTATGTTATATGCACTGCCAATCCCAAACATAAACAGCGACAAGGCTTCTCCACATTTGCTTACGAGGGACCATTGCCGCCTGTGTATGTATTATGAGTTCAGTTGCTCTTTCCTTTATCATGTCTGTAATTAATTTTCAGACAAAAATCATTTGCTTTCTAGTTTACTTGATCATTGGATATTCTTTTAATGTGGAAAGTTATAGTTGATTTGAGATAGCCTATGCTGATTTTTTATCTGCAATTGTTATGACATCGTCATATGATTAGGTTGTTATTGGAATTTAGCTACTTGATATGGGTTGAATTAGTAATCCTATTTCTTAATCAAAAATCACTAATCAAGAATAATATGTATCTGAGTTTTTCTTTTGGTTCCATAAATGTAGGTGTAAATGACCTGAGGCCATCTTTTGTGTGGGGTCCATCTTTTGTGTGGGTTTTGAACCACTTCCAATTGGGACCTTCTGGCTTAATTGTTGTAACTAGCCCTGGCGATCAACCCTAAATATGAGAGGAAAGGGAGTCTTTTTATCTTTTAGATGGTTAGATGTGGTTATCGGTATCACTGCAAAGAGTACTTTGTTAGTTACTCTCAGTAACTGAAGAGGGGATACTGAACATTTCCAATTCCCTAGTAATTCAAGCTTAGAGTTGAAGGTAATTCTGCAAAAACTGAAGCATTAACTGTTAACATAAGCATGGGTCTATCTATTATGGTGCCAATGCTTGACAGACCAAACAGCACAAGAACTTGATGTCACCTGAAATTTGACTTGCAATAGATCGTGAGATGTCTCATTTCATGGAAGAGTATATAGTTTACTCCAGTCATTTGATGGGTTGGCAACTACTTTTCAAATGTCAGCTCTCTAAGGTTATTCTGATGTGGGCAAACTTGTCTGAATAGTTCTGTTGTTCTTGAGCCTCATAGCTGCATATTCATTTCTTCTCTAGTGCTGTGGATAATTTCATGATTCTTGTTTCATGTTTGACAAGGATCACCATCGCTTAAGATCTGTTCGCCATAATTGTTTAATGCAGTTACTCGTTTGGTTATCCATGCTCCACTGGATCTGTTTTATCCCACATAAATGGATTTGACAAACATCTGCAGTCATATATTGTGTATTGAGCTTCTCTAAATTTCTTTCTTTCAATGTTTTCTAAATTCCACATTTCAATCTTTTTATTGCGTTCCATTTCTAATAGCAACTGCCTGATTTCATGTAATTTTTCTCGTTGCACGTCCTCTGAGGTCAATGCCAAATAGGAACCAGCAACAAGATACAACTGACCAGTAGGACTGGCATCCCTTCTGAATAAACAGCAAAAGTAGAGGAAGGATGTGCGGATTTTCAATCTTCGTGGGATAAACTTTTGCTTGCTTTGTTTTTCTGGATGATTAAAAACTAGGATTCTTATCAAGCTAAATGTTGGCCAAATTTATTGTCTTCATATCATGCCTATATCTCAAGCAGGTGCAGATGTGATAACATTTCTTGCACATTAGTCATGCCAATATCATTTTGTTTCTTGAATGCTCAAATTTTTTGATGCATACGTTTTTGTGTTCTATTTTTTGGCCTGGTGTGTGTTTATGTAATTAGTTGTGTAAAATGCTAAGGATTGCAAGAGAGTCTTATGATTTTCCGATGGTCTATTTTCTGGTTCAATTAGACATTGTTTGGTTCAAGATTAATATCAAGTTCAAACTCAAAATTAAGATTAAAATACAAAAAGATAATTTGATCAAAATTTTGGTGTTTGGATGCTAATCTGATTAGTGAATGGTTTAAATTTTTTTTGAACTTTTATGTCATTGGGTATATTATTTATTGAAATTTAAATAAATAAATATAAGAATAATATAGTAATTTATTTTTTAAAATAACGTAAAGATAGTATGATTATCTTGATCAAGATAGGATGATCTTGATTTTAAATCAAATGCATCCTTAAAACTCTTAATGTTTGCATTTTTATTTTAAATTATTACAGAAATTACAAAAGGTCCTCATGATTTGCCGGTGTCAGCTGTCGGTGGATTGTGCTTTTTTATTTTTTAAATTTTTTTGGGGTTCTTTGCAAATTCCACAAGCTTGATCAACATCACAATTAGTAAGAGATACACGTCCTAGGTTACAAATATAATATCGAGTGGTGGATATATAAGGTTTATTATAAAGATATACTAAAGTTAACAAATTGTATTTACACTGTAAAAGACTTGGTGTTGTTGCTTCCTCCCATAAGCCAAGACAAACTCTTTGCGCTTAAAATGTCAATTAATTAACTTAATCTACATCTTGGATATTTTTTTATTTCTTTGAGAAAATCATGGTAGGGGGTTTATTTGCAAAAATCGAAGGCTTGTAAGTCTGTCTTGTAGTTCTAACAAAAAAGTTGGCTTTTGTGCAAAAATCCCCGTCTTTGATCATCAAATCCGACTCGGTTAGAAAGAAAACAACGCGTTTAAAGGCGTCGCCTTCTCCCACCCGAGGCGACCACGATTACAGTTTCTAATATTCAATCTCTCGATCGATCGAGGAGACGAAACTAACCCTAACCCTAGCGTGTCCTCGATGGCTTCCCCCACCACGGAGGTGCGGCTGTGGAACGACAAGCGGGAGCGGGAGATGTACGACAGCTTCGCGGACCTCTACGCGATCCTGAAAACGATGGAGAAGCTCGAGAAGGCCTACGTGCGGGATCTCGTCGGCTCCGCCGAGTACGATGCCGAGTGCCTCAAGCTCATCGCCCAGTTCCGCACCCTCACCGCCTCCCTCGCCGGCGCCGTCCCCTCCATCGACCGCTTCGCGGAGGCCTACCACATCGATTGCCCCGCTGCTCTCCATCGCCTCCTCGTCGCCGGCGTCCCCGCCACCGTCGAGCATCGGTCCGGATCCGGGTCCGCTTCGGGGACGGGGTCCGTCGCGTCGGCTGCAGCTGTCGCGGAGTGCGTGCAGCACTTTATTACTGCCATGGATTCCCTCAAGCTCAATATGGTCGCCGTCGACCAGGTACGCAACCGCTGATTTTCCCCTTCCTTTCTCCTCCCCAAACCTTCTGTAGTTTATAATTGGTTGTAGTCGCCTCCTTTCCAGGTAAGAATTGTAGATAACGTGATTTTGTGGAGTAGGATATTAGTCTCTAAATATATGCTTCATGTTAGAATTTGGTTATGCTGCTAAAATTTTCGGTTCAGTTTTATTTAGCGGATATACATCTGGTTTGCATGTATTTGAGAAAATTTTTACCATCCAAGATCGATGTAATGTGAATTAAAGTCTCATGCTTGTTAAATTTGAAAGAAAAATCAGGGCTTTTATGCGTCCCTTGTTATAATTTTATTGCTTTGTGTCAGCTGTAGATTTTATGGCTCAAAGTTCTTTTCTAGAATATGTATGCAGTGGCCGTTGTGGATATACATACGATCTGTCGAAATGCTGTTATTTTATAGGTTAAAGTAATTATTTTTCTTTTTGTGGGATTTCTGGAGTAAGTTTACAATTTGTAGGTAATTTAGAAATAAGTTTACAATTTGTAGGTAATTTAGAAATAAGTTTACAATTTGTAGGTAATTTATGACGATTTTTTTTGCTATATGAACCCTACTCCTTAACATTAGGGAATAACCTGAGCCCTTATCAGCAAATTTGGATAAGTTTGCTGTTTTGGTAGTCATGATTCATATTTAATTGCTATTTGTGCTATGGTTTCACACTTTGGCTATTTTGACAATACTCTTGGACATACTTTTGTTGCCTGGATATAAGATTGCGATCCTTATTTGATTTCTTTGTGAACAGGTGCATCCTTTGCTCTCAGACTTGTCATCCTCCCTGGCAAAGTTGGGAGGCGGCATCCTGCCACCAGACTTTGAGGGAAAGATTAAGGTGAAGGAGTGGATTGCAAGACTAGCAAAGATGGGTGCTGCTGATGAGCTGACAGAGCAGCAGGCAAGGCAGCTACATTTTGACCTTGACTCTTCTTACAATTCCTTCATGGCTGCCTTGCCCAATGCTGTCTCCTGAATAAAACATGTCCAGTTGAGTTGTTAATTTACTTGGTTTAAGTTCTTTATTTGTCGATTTGTGTGAATACAAGGGATTATACTTGTTGGTGATGGCAGCCTATGATGTGAAGAACTTTTCTTGTAGATTGTATTCTTGCTGAACACCAGAATTTAGTAGCCATCTTATGTCTCAAATGATGTAGCTTTGATTGCTGTATGGGATAAAATTCTCTTTGTTTGAGGTATCCATAGAAGGAGCTTCCCACAACTTTTCTTCCGAAATTCCTTTTGTTGAATCTGATTTACTTTTTGAAATAGCATAAGTATAATTATCTGCTCTGCAGGGTGTGAAATTCCATCATAATGCACTTATCTGACACTTAATCTTGAAGTCTGCAGAGATGTATGTGGAAAGCATAAAGCATTGAAACATCGAATATTTTAAAGATAGTAATTTCTTTCTTCATATCTTTGATGTTTGACAGAAATTGGTATATACTATGTTGGAAGAGTTGTTCAATTTGCAAGTACCTCTGACATGAAAACAAGGTGCCACTGGAAATTTTTGTTGGCTTCAAGCTACAATACTTAAAATTTGTGGATTTGTGGAATCGCGATACATAGTGCTACTACAAATTAAGAAAATGTCTCATCTAATGTGCTAGAATTTGTGGATTTGTGGAATCGCGATTGATCACCTGAAATAGTTAGAAATCTTGAAAACTAATATCAAATATGAAATCAAATTTTGGTTTGATTTTAGTGCACTATCAGATATTGGGATAATATGATTTTTAATATATTCAATCTCATGTTATTAATTATTCCAATGATTGTCAAAAAAATTTTGGAATAATAAATTTAACTAATGAAATAGAGATAAAAAAATTTAATTAATTTAAAAAAGGATATATGACTTGAGTATACTCTCACTTTGCATAATATGAAATAACATGAAATGAAGAAAAGATTAGGAAAAGTTTGATGTTCATTGCTGTCTTACTCTCGTACACTTGATCTTGTGGAACTTGACTCAAATAGGTGGTTGGTTTGATTCTTTACGAATGTTGATGACTTTGTTTGATTTCAAGGTGTGGCTGATTTACTTGATTTGTCTCAGTTGACTCCATTAGAGTTTAAAATACTACCAATGATTTTTTGCTTGTTATTAATTAACTTCTCTTGGTCTTTGATATGAGAGAATGGCTTAGTGACTTTAGGATATGTTAATCATTCTGAATTTGATGATCGACGACTTTTGAGTTTATTGTCGATTAAAATTGAGGCATCACCAATAATTTTTATACTTGTGTTGCTTTAGCTTGAAGTATTACCAATGGTTTTGTGCTTATGTCAATTAATTTCTCTTAAACATATGACATTTGGTTCACTAGTTAAGCAAATTCAAGTTTGTTTTAACTCGATTTGATTTAAGAAAATGATTAGCAGTTTTTGACTTATACTAATCACTCAACTTGATAATTGATAGTTTTTTTGAATTGTTATCGATTGAATTTAAAATATCACCGATAACTTTGTAGTTATGTTGATTGACTTTTTCCAAACATATGACATTTGATTGATTGAATAAGTCAGTTCAAGGGTGTATTAATTCAATCTGATTTAAGAGAATGATTAGTAGTTTTGACTTATACTAATTATTATTGACTTGATTATTGACAGTCTTTTTGACTTGTTATCGATTGAATTTAAAATGTCGCCGATAGTTTTATACTTGTGTTGATTAACTTCTTTCGAACATATAGCATTTGGCTGGCTAACTAAACGAGTTTAAATCTCCCTTAATTCGGTTTGATTTGAAAGAATAATTAACGATTTTGGCTTATGCTAATTATTATTAATTTGATACTTGATGATTTTTGTCTTATTATCACTAAAGTTTTGAATTATCCCTAATGATTTTGTATTTGTGTTAATTAACTCCTTTTGAATATAGCGTTTGGTTAACTAATTAAGCAAATTCAAGTCTATTTTATTTGATAATAGATGACATCTTTCGCTTATTATTGATTGGACTTGATATATTGTCAATGGCTTTAAGTTTGTTGTCGGCTAACTCCAATTGATTTGAATTTGATTCAATTCAAACATGTTTTTGACTTGCGTTTAATTTGATTTGATTCAATGTTCAAATTTGGTCTTGACTCAAGTTTAATTTAATTTAATTCGATATTTAGATTTAGTCTTGCTTCAATTCAATATTCATACTTAATTTTGGTTTGATTTTGATTTGATTCAATTTAATGTTTAGACTTAATTTTGATTCAAATTTGATTTGATTCAATTTGAGGTGAGTTTAACTTGATATTGGGTTTCCATTAAATCTTAGACTTGATCCCGATTGAATCTTGGTTCAACTTTTATTAGATTCTTCTTTGATCTAAATGAATCTTGGATTCAACTTTTGTTTGTCTTTTATTGGATAATTAATGAATATTTTATCTAACTCTTAATGAGTTTTTATTATATCCTTATTAGATCTTGAATCCAAATATTATTAGATTCTTATTATATTCTTAATGAATTTTGGATTCAACTTTTGTCGGGTTCTTATTAGATTACTAATGGATTTTGGTTAAACCTTTATTGAATTTGAATTTGAATTATATTGGACTTATATTGGGTTTGAGTTTGAATCATATTGGTTTGGATTCAACATGTCATTGTTCAAGTTTGACTTACTTTGATTTTTGATTCTAGTTCAACCTAATTTATATTTTGGTTTAAATTCGACTTAATTCTAGTTTCGATTTTGGTTCAATTTGATTTGATTTAAACTGATCCGATTTGAACTCGGTTGAATTGAGTTTGAACCAATTAGACCCAATTAGGACTCGGGTATGAAATAATTTGATTTAGGTTGATTTAATTTGAATATGGTTGGGATTAAGATGAGATTGAGTTTTGCCCCTTTGGTTGTGTGTGATTATTTCCTGCACGGCCATTTTATTTTCTGAAATCTCACTCATGATTTTGACAGTTCAAGAGCTGCTAGATCATGACAAATGAGAATGAAATCCAGGTCCTACAAGTTTATTATCGGCTCCAAATTCATGAATCCTAAATTTCAGTGCAGGAGGAAGTCGCATTACATTTAGCTAAATACAGCAATACAATCAGAATAAGGTTTCAAAGGATTTCTTGGCGACCACTGGAAGATTAAGGTACTAATCATGCATATTTTATGCAAAAGCTTCATGTTTCTCATGGGGCTGCAGGATCCAGAATTTTAATTTAGACACCTTGCGCACGTTTTGAAGCCACCCCAAATGCTCGAGGCATAGAGTTCACTGTTGGCAACAAGATGAAGGAATTTTGGACTCCTTTTGAGCTCAAGATTGGATTACTTTGACGTCTGCAGTTTGATCAAAAATTAACTCAAAAGTATAATTCTTTTTTTAAATGTTGAGATCATATATTTTTGCACGTGGAGTTATTTTTTTTATCTATATAAATATCTATGTAAATTGGAACTATTGGTACAGTATAATTCACTAATTTTTTGATTATTTTGCTCGCCCTTCCCATCAACTAAAACTGTTTAATTTTAGGGCTAATTATATATACTCCCAAAATTTTTATAATTATCTACACTCCCTTCCTTTCAAAATATTTACTTATATTCCTCTGATTATTATGTAATCATTTTTTTTCAAAAATTTCACTTTTATCCTCTTTAATTTTATAATTAAACTCGTAAAAAACTTATTATCTCACCCTTCACTTTTCTCTAAAAATATTTACAAATAAACCCTTTGAATATTTTTATTTATAAAAAATACAAATGTTAATATTTTTCAAAAAAAATCTTTATAAAGGAGTTGAAATATTTTAAATATTTTATAAATAAATCCTAATGTTTATATATTTATAAATAAGCCCCTTGCATTTTTTATTTATAAAAAAGTCCAAATGTTAATATTTTTTAAATAAAAATTTATAAAAAGGACCTTAAATATTTTAAATATTTTACAAATAAACCCTATATAAGAAATTTAATTACAAATTTTATATTTTTGAATTTACAAATAAGTCCCTCCAATTTTTTTTATAAATAAGTCCAAAATTTATAAGTTTTAAAATAAAATTTTACAAAAAAGAGTTGAAGGTATTAAAACTTAAAATTTTAAAATAAAAGTTTAATATTTTATATATTTATAAATATGTCCCTCAATTTTTTTTATTTATACATAAGCCCAATTTTATCATTTTTTAATAAATTTTCACAATATTGAAGTTTTAAAAATTAAAATTTTTAATTACAAATTTAGTATTTATACATTTACAAATAGACTCCGTGAATATTTTTATTGATAAATAAGTTCAAAATTTTATCATCTTTAAAATAAAATTTTACAAAAAAAATATTGAAGGTTTTAAAACTTAAAATTTCAAATTACAAGTTTAATATTTTTATATTTATAAATAGACCCCTAAAATATATTTATTTATAAATACATCTAAATTTCATTATTTTTTAAATTAAATTTTACAAAGAAGATATTGAAGGTTTTAAAACTTAAAATTTGAAATTACAAGTTTCATATTTGTACATTTACAAATAGACCCCTTGAATATTTTTATTTATAAATAAATCTAAATTTTTATTATTTTTTAAATTAAATTTTACAAAAAAGACATTGAAGGTTTTAAAACTTAAAATTATAAATTATAAATTTAATATTTTTACATTTAAAAATAGACCCCTTGAATATTTTTATTTATAAATAACTCCAAATTTTATTTAGTTTAAAACTAAATTTTATGAATAAGTCATTGAAGGTTTGAAAACTTAAATTTTAAAATTACAAGTTTCATATTGTACATTTACAAATAGGCGCCTTAAATATTTTTATTTATAAATAAGTCTAAAATTTTTTATCATATTTTAAATATAATTTTACAAAAAAAATATTGAAGGTTTTAAAACTTAAAATTTAAAAATATAAATTTAATATTTATATATTAGAAAATAGACCCCTTTCATATTTTTATTTATAAATAAGTATAATTTTTATTTATTTTAAAACTAAATCTTACGTATTGATCTTTCGTGTGCCGGAGGCCTATGCTTGCGCTGGCCTCGGGCATCCACCCGTCCATGCCGACCTGGGGGCCATGCTCGCATTTGCCTATGATGTTCACGCTAGGACAAGCGGAGGTTGATTTGCTCATAGGGGGGAGGGGTGCGGATCTGCTTGTGGTGGGAGAGGTAGAAGCACATCAGCTTATGGGAGAGGTACGGACACCCATCTGCTCGCCGGCGGAACAGGCAGAGGCCGATCTGGTCCAGCTGATCCGGTCCGTCCCCCAAACTAGTTTAGAATCTTGGACGAATTCATCTAGTACAGCCATTGGATTTGGATCCAACGGTTTAAAATCCGCCACACCCATTTCCAAGCAAATCTGCCGAACCAAACCAAATAAAATCATAATCGTGGCCGAACTTCTGCCGTTGGATCTTCATCCCCTACATCCATCGGCTAATCGGAAGACCCACTAGGATAGCGGGTTATCCCTAAACTCGATAAAAGCAGCCAGCTTCCGGCCATTCGAACGCCGCCTCTACTGCGTCGCCGCTGATCAGGGTTAGGATTCTTCGCTCAATTTTATACGATTTCTCAGGATATTTAAATTCCATTTGATCTCTTTGCGTTCGCATGCTGCACCCCGGGCTCTCGTGATGAGATCTGATGAAGGTGGGAGCCCGAATGCACATGCAAGAGCGAATTCGCCTTGCTGTGTTGCAGTTCGGATCCGATCTTTCTCTGAAAGATGAGAAATTTTTTATTTTCCCTTTTTCATGATCTTGTGTCTCTGGACTTCGAGCCGGCAATGATTATAATTTATCCGCGCTTCTGAAGTAAATTCATAAAGTAGAGCAAAAATAATGGTTGAATTTCGTAATATGAGCTGGTTTTTGGTAGTCACAATCTTGCATTTGTTTTGAAGTTTTAGAATTCTTGTAGTATTTTTTTATTGTTCTTACGGTGAGAAAAGTTTGTCTTTGATTTGTTATTTTGGTGATATAGTGGCTGTGAGGATAATCTGTGCTGCTTAAATGCCAGTTCTGCTTCAGAGAATTCATGATTGAGCATGCACACGTTGGATAGTATCTGAGCTTTTAATCTACAGAATTTTCATCCCAAATTATTTAAATATTTAACCTTTTTTATGGTAATGCCGTGCTATTGTGTCATTGATTAAACTGTTCTTCCTGCCTGTGATGATATGTCCTAGTTTGAGTCGTTAACTCTCAAGTCCCTGCTTTACAGGGAGAACCTACTTGGGACTAGCTACATCAAATGAAAACATTGGACGTTTCTGAGGCATTGCTGTGTTGTTCATGTTATAGTATCAATCATCCTTCTGTAAATAATTGATCTTCATTAATAATTGTTTATTTAGTTTCCTTTTTTGCTGTTGTTCTTAGAGTTTTGACTAATTTCTAGCCTATGATGATTTGTCTGCAAAACGGATGTACTGTGGAACCAAGTCCCTGTTCTTAGGGAGAACCTACTTGGGGAAGCAGCATTTATATGACATTAACAGATACTTGGGAGAACCTACTAGGGAACCAACTCCCTATTTTTTCTTCCTCCTGACATGAATGAGCTTTTTCAGCCAAGGTCTATAACTAACTTTAGTCTGAGACATTTAAAAGAATTTGTGCACTTCAGGAATCAGATAATTGGTGTTCTCTTTCTTCTTCTTTATTAGTTGTCAGGCCAAAAGCTTTGAATATTTTGTGGTTTTATTCCTTTATCCCTGCAGATACATCAAAACATGTTTCCTATCTCATTGAACTGTTGTTATGCTCACTCCAGGATCTTAGTTAACCATGAAGGTCAGATCATCCGTGAAGAAACTTTGTGAATTTTGCCGGACTATAAAGCGCCGTGGCAGGGTTTATGTTATATGCACTGCCAATCCCAAACATAAACAGCGACAAGGCTTCTCCACATTTGCTTACGAGGGACCATTGCCGCCTGTGTATGTATTATGAGTTTAGTTGCTCTTTCCTTTATCATGTTTGTAGTTAAATTTCAGACAAAATTCATTTCATGAGATGTCTCATTTCATGGAAGAGTATATAGTTTACTCCAGTCATTTGATGGGTTGGCAACTACTTTTCTACTGATCAGCTCTCTTAAGGTTATTCTCATGTGGGCAAATTTGTCTGAACAATGCTGCATTTGGTTGTTCTTGAGCCTCATAGCTGCATATTCATTTCTTCTCTAGTGCTGTGGATAATTTCATGATTCTTGGTTCATGTTTGACAAGGATCACCATTACTTAAAACTTGATTGCTATAATTGTTTAATGCTGTTACGCATATGGTTGTTCATAATCCACTGGGATCAGTTTTATCCCACATAAATGGATTCAACATACATGTGCAGTCATAAATTTTGGCTTGAGCTTCTCTAAATTCTTTCTTTCAATGTTTCCTAAATTTTACATTTCAATCTTTTTATCATGTTCCATTTCTAATAGCAATTGCCTGATTTCATGTAAGTTTTCTGATTGCAGGTCCTCCGAGGTCAATCTCAAACAGGAACCAGCAACAAAATACAACTGGCCAATAGGACTGGCATCCCTTTTGAATAAACAGCAAAAGTAGAGGAAGGATGTGTGGATTTTCGATCTTTGTCGGATAAACTTTTCCTTGCTTTGTTTTTTGGATGGTTAAAAACTAGGATTCTTATCAAGTCAAATGTTGGACAAATTTATCATTTTAATGCTTGCATTTTATTTCAAATTATTATGGAAATTAGAAAAGATCCATATTATTTTCCAATGCTTGCGTTTTTTTTGGTATCCCCTCCGTCAACTGCTTCACAGAGGCCTACCAAATTGATTGCCCCGCTGCTCTCCATTGCCTCCTCATTGCCGTCGTCCCCATCCCTGTCGAGCATTGATCTGGATCCGGGTCTGCATTGGGGTTGGGGTCCATCGCATTGGCTGCAGCTGTTGCGGAGTGCGTGCAGCACTTTATTACCACCATGGATTCCCTAAAGCTCAATATGGTTGGCATCAACCTGGTATGCAACCGCTGATTTTCCCCTTTGTTTCTCCTCCCCAAATCTTCTGTAGTTTAAAATTGGTTGTAGTTGCCTCCTTTCCAACTAATAATTGTAGATAATGGGATTTTATGGAATATGATATTGATCTCTAAATATATGCTTCATGTTAGAATTTGTTTATGCTGTTAAATTTTTCAGTTGAATTTATTTAGCGGATATACATCTGGCTTGCATGTATTTGTTTAAATTTTATCATCCAAGATCAGTGTAACATGAATGAAAGTCTAGTGTTTGTTAAATTTGAAAGAAAATCGGGTCTTTTATGCGTCCCTTGTTATAATTTTATTGCTTTGTGTCAGCTGTAGAATTTATGGCTTGAAGTCCTTTTCTGGAATATGTATGCAGTCACCGTTGTGGATATCACATACAGTCTGTTGAAATGCTGTTATTTTATAGATTAAAGTAATTAAATTTTTTTGTGGGATTTCTGGACTATACAATTTGTAGGTAGTTCACGAATGCTTTAACTCTCATTCTTTTGTGTTATATGAAATTATTAATAAGACCCTACTCCTTAACATTAGGAAATAAGCTGAGACCTTATCAGCAAATTTGGATTACTTTGCTGTTTTGGTAGTTTTGTTTCATATTTAATTGCTATTTGTGGAATGGTGTTGTACTTTTTGCTATTTTGACAATACTCTTGGACATCCTTTGGTTGTCTGGATAGAAGATTGCGATCCTTATTTGATTTCTTTGTGAACAGGTGCATCCTTTGCTCTCAGACTTGTCATCCTCCCTGGCAAGGTTGGGAGGCGGCATCCTGCCACCAGACATTGAGGGAAAGGTTAAGGTGCAGGAATGGATTGCAAGACTAGCAAAGATGGATGCTGCTTTGTGAACAGGTGTTTGCTCTCAGACTTGTCATCCTCCCTGGCAAAGTTGGGAGGCGGCATCCTGCCACCAGACTTTGAGGGAAAGGTTAAGGTGAAGGAGTGGATTGGAAGACTAGCAAAGATGGGTGCTGCTGATGAGCTGACAGAGCAGCAGGCAAGGCAGCTACATTTTGACCTCGACTCTTCTTACAATTCCTTCATGACTGCCTTGCCCAATGCTGGCTCCTGAATAAAACATGTCCAGTTGAGTTGTTAATTTACTTGGTTTAAGTTCTTTATTTGTCGATTTGTGTGAATACAAGGGATTATACTTGTTGGTGATGGTAGCTTATGATGTGCAGAACTTTTCTTGTAGATTGTATTCTTGCTGAACATTGGAATTTAGTAGCCATCTTATGTCTCAAATGATGTAGTTTTGATTGTTGTATGGGAGAAAATTCTCTTTGGTTGAGGTATCCATGGAAGGAGGTTCCCGAAACTTTTCTTCCGAAATTCTTTTTGGTGCATCTGATTTACTTTTTGAAATGGCAGAAGTATAATTATCTGCTCTGCAGTGTGTGAAATTCCATCATAATGCACTTATCTGACACTTGATCTTAAAGTATGCAAAGATGTATCTGGCAAGCATGAAGCATTGAAACATTGAATTTTTTTAAAGATAGTAATTTCTTTCTTCATATCTTTTGTGTTTGACGGAAATTTAGCATATACTATGTTTGAAGAGTTGTTTAAGTTGCAAGTTGTTTGAGTTGACATGAGAACGAAGTGCCACTGGAAATTTTTGTTGGCTTCAAGCTACAATAGGAAACTGAAGTTTGTTCAAGCTGTTATTAGTTGTGAATTATCATTTTGTAGTCTGGCTTATGCACTCATTCTGTTTATGCATTACTTAAGAGTTGGCAGTGCTTCATTCTCTATCGCCTGCTGATTCTGCTTGTGGTTTTTGCTCCCTTTGTGGTTTTTGCTTGTTTCAGTAGTCCCTATTTGAGTTTGATTCTTTTTTTGTTCTCTGAATTATTAGTACATTTGGTTGTCCAGGGCTCATTCAAAACGTTTCTGTACATGGTAAGGCTGAAGCTGCTAAAGCAGATCCTGCTAGTTATAGTTTGAAAGCCAGAACAAATGTCTAAATCCAAGCGCACAAGAACTAGTAGCACCTGTTTGCACAAAGACTAAATAAAATACCAAAATTCTGTAGAACGATTAACCAACAGATTGGACTTGAGCTCCTAAAGATGGTAAGCTTCAAAGCCCAACTCTAATATTAAGGCCTTCCCAGGCTGACATGGGAAAGCTAGAACAAACTTTGGGCGATTCCATCAATGAAGAAAAATTAAATAGGAATTTGACCTTCCTGCAACTTCAGATACATATACAGATGTTGCACCAAAATTGGAGGCAGGGTACACACTGCAGCAGCGACCTGGATAGTAACCAACTAGTATCACTCAGGAAGAAACTGATGGAGCTAAGCCCGCACTGATGAATTTGGATATTTGGCACTTCAGATTTCTATTCAACAGTCTTATCATCTTTGGTGTAGTTTCTAGCTAATCATGCTTCACAGTTTGGCATTTCAGTTGGATCTCTAGAGTGTGAAGGTTCCTCCTCTCGCTCGGGCTGGATGTTCAAGTCTATCTTTGCCTTGAGTGGAGAGGATGACGCCCCCATTCTTCGCTCCAATTCCTCGTCTCCTACACCACCATTATCCACTAGCTTTTCATGCGTTGAGCTGCTTGTGTTGTTATTGGATGGCAAAGGCTGATCAACTACTCCAGCAGATTGGTTGAGCTGCTGCTTCTTCTCAGCTTCCTTCTCTGACTGCCGCATTTCGCGTCTAAGCATGAGGGTTCGAAACCGGCGCTTGACAGTGAGACAGACATTGCATGTGCACTCCGGGTTATGCTTGGGGCCCTTCCCACTCGGGGGCTGGATGCACACAATACAAGTACAGCCTGGCCTGTGGCGGGGGTGCTTTGTTGTGGCCTGAGAAGACGAGGGAAGAGCTTCACCTTCACCAAGAATGGCAAGGTTGGCAAGTGTGTCAAGCCCATCTGCCACTTCAACAGACTCACTTTCAACCTTGGCCTTTGACTTCTTGGATGCACCTGCACCATGATCAGAAGGGAAGGAAAAAAATGTAAAATTACAAGAAAGGCCCCAAAGAGTAGTATTCTGAAATTGGAAGAGTATAAATTGCTCAAAGAGTATTATTCAAGTGCCAATGAGCGAGGTTGTCCATTTCCAAATTAGAAAAGAGCATAATTGAACTAGGAGTTCTTTTTTTTAATGACATTCATCTTTTGTCTCTGCATTGTGAAAAATATATACCAGGCTTTTAAACTTTAAGCTGTGTGAAGTTACAAGTCAGCATTAGGAAAAGGACAAGCTATATTGAGATTAGAAGCCATATTTTCTGAAAGAAGCTAGATGATGACAAGATACAAATTTTATAGAACTTGCAAACACCCAGGAAACACTATCAAAAGGCCCATCGGATCATCATCAACTTTTAAGCAGTAATGGCAAGACATTGAAGTGCGAGGATAATCACAAGGCAGAGATATGAGCTTTCAAAGAAATGTTTGCCAAGTTATAGCACGTAGCCACTAATATGCAACATTAATTTCAACCCATTAAAAAAGTAGTTGAAACATGTTACTGCAATAGGCAGAAATACACTAATTTCTATTGTGGTTTTCGCAAATAGATTTGCACAGAGATGACTTCGAATTTAAGCATCTATAGTGTTTTCTTTGATGATTTGTTAATTATTGTTACTACTAACTAGAAGTCTAGAACTTAGTGCAAGTGCTTCGACTACTGCTTTTCAGAACTACAATGATATATTTCTTCGATAGGTTCTTCACTTTCACAGTGCAGTATACATAGCAAGAAGAATATGTTTTCATTGCTTGCTGGAGTCACAAATTTGACAGTAATATGGTCCTTTTTTTGCCCTAATACTACAAAACTAAGTCATCCAAAAAGACCAAACAATGGATACCACAAGAAAACTAAGAAAACTAATAGCAACTGAAGCCTTAAACCTATAAATTAGAAGCTACTGCAAGGAGATTCAGCAAAAATGTAGACACTAAAAGCCATTCACACCTGTAGTGGGAAGCAATGCAGCAAGCTCTTCCTTGTTTAATTCTTGAGATGATATGCATGATGCCCTGGAAAGGAAAAAAAATTTGACGATGTTAAAGAATATAAAGAGATTACAGAAAGAATATAGTTTGGAACACTATCTCAGCAATCTTTAGAATTATTTTCCTCAAACGAAGTTAGATCCACATCAAATATCATCTTGTTTTAAAAAAAAATTCTACACAGGCCATTCAGTCTTGAATTAAGGGATTATTTGAACTAAATTCCACTTGTCAGGGGTTTGGTGTTAAAAGGGATTTTGAGTCTAAGTATCTCCAGAAACCAGTTTCTTGGTGATTCATGGTCATTCTAACTGCAAATATATTTCAATGTGTGGAGCATGGTGAATCATCATATTATGCTTAACACTACAATCTTAGCAGGAACAAATGTCAAAACCATGAAGCTAGATTTGAACATTATGCAAATTAGCAAATAAGGCAAGACGGAGGTAAAATTTCGATTACCAAAACAGAGCAAAGAGAGCAAAATATAAAAGGAAAAATTCCTTACAAAGCACAGACATGTTTTTATTAACCAAAACATCAGTGAGTCAAAAAGTGAAACTCCTCTGATTGTAGCAAAAATATCAAATTGAGAAAAACAGGAAGAGGTGACAAATTACCTTTGACGATCCCAAATATTATCAGCACAGGTCCATCTAAAAGGAAGCAATGCATCCACTGGCAACTTACGCCACTTGGAACATTTGTCGCACTGAGCCCATTGATGCTTGTCACTGTTTTGGCAAAGAATTATCTGTTAGTCTGCATATGGTGGAGAGTGTGGGCATCTTTTTGCTCAGAACTTGCATAAAGTTTCACAAGCATCACATCCTGTAATAACTGTAAAGCATGTGTATTGAACATGCCATTGGTTGGGGATCTTAGAGACTAATAGGAATCCCACATTTCAAGCCTAAATTTCTCCAAGCCAGCATGCCAATTTTTAGAGCATAAAATACAGAAATGTGAAAGGATTAAACTGAACGTTTCTGGTAGACATAGACAAGTAGCTGATATTGTGTTTATTGATTAAATGTTTGCATCGAGCAATTGAAAAACCAATGGTGTCAACAATGGATCTTCATGATTCAACTGTGCCAGTATATCAAATCTTTCTGCCAACATTTAACTAACTCATACTCATGACCTGTAACTCAAGATACCATCATTAGCATTTCTTCCCTCCAACTAAAAAGGATTTTTTACTTTCAGTCAACAATGCATAGAACTATCCAAAATTGTTCCGTTTCAACTATGTAACTATGCCAAATCTTTCAATCACTCAAGATCTTGAAAACATCCTCTTTGACTACTCATGATTTTCACCTGTTCCTCCAGAGTGATTAAGCAATGTATGGTGTTATCCCTGAAGGTTCACAACTCGGCTATGTCAGCATACCAAACCTTTCAGTCAACTTCCGAATCTTGCTAACTTTATGGCAACTAATAGTTTTCACCCATAGCTCCACAGATCATCATCTTTATTTCCTTACACCAACTAGGAAGTTTTTGTTAATTGAATAAGCAATGTGCATATCACAAGAAGTTTCAACCTTCAATTATGTTAGTATAACACATCTTTCAGGCAACATTGAATTTTCACCCATACCTCAAAAGTAGAAATCTAGTCTTTGCTCAACAACCAAAAAAGAAAAAACTAAGCCACACTATTGCAAGATTTTTCCCAAGCATGCTCTTAGTACTCATCAAAAAGTCAAAAATATGCAAACCTAATCTGACCAATCAAAAGATGTTCTTCTCAGGGTTTACAGCAGGAGTAAAGGCTAGTATTGGGGTTCAACCACACCAAATCTAAACTGACACAAACACAGTTTTATTCAATATTTTTTATAAAAATCAAACCAAAACCTGGTACTGAAAATTTCTAGCAATGCAATTTTTTAGAACTCCAATCAAGGCTAAAGAATTGCTGAAAGATTTCTAAAAAAATCACATCATTTAGCTCCTATTTTCGATAACAGCTAATTCACAAGTTGGAATAGCTCAACAGCCATTTTTTCTCAGTAGATGCAAAAGCAAATATAAAAACTAAAAAAATGAATGATAGAAAGCTTGTCGCTAAGAGAAGAATTTTCTAAGAAAATGCCTCAAGAACAGAGAAAGAACTGTAACCGGAAATCAAAACAACAATATGGGATCACAATTGACTTGAGTATTTTAAGAAGCAACCTGCTTGACCATTTTTGGATCATTCACAAAATCAAACTTTTATCTCGGTGGTGACAGGAATAATGTCACCTCTTTATAACCTAAACTCAAACCAAATTTTCAGTTTCTTGACACTTTAGATCCACACAAGCAAGAACACTATCGACCTAGTGAGTTGGATTTCATTTGACTCTCATCCTGTGGCTTGTGCACTATCAACCAAGGTGATCAACATTCCTTGAATTCAGAACAGTAATATTAAGGAATAATAGATTGCATGTTTCAAGCTAGGAAAAAAAAATGTACTTACCCGCTTTGATCAGTTGAGAACAATGTAGGTTTCCCAAGGACTGGTGCATCCTGTTTACAATAGTCAAGTCAATAATCACAAAAAAGAAGCAAATAACCAGTAATGCAGCACACATATGCAACACGGACATGAAATTGTAAGTTACACACAACTGCAAAAATGCTCTTGAAAAAAAAAAGAGTAAAATGTTTTATACGCTGCTGCTATTTCTAAAATTGATGATGCAAATAGAATCAGCTTGTAATTGGCATAAGAAGGACAACAGTCAACCCATTGATTTTATCAACAAAAATGTTCTGTAACAATCTTTTTTTTATAGATAGCATTACGTGATTTTATCCCTTTTTTCCTTTATTTGAGCTTCAAATAAGGGGATCATAATCCTGGGAAAAGGACCTAAATTTCAACTGTTCCTCCTTGATTGGAAGATCCATATTTTTTTCAGTCATTCAGATAATGAAAAATACGCATCAAGCTGAAGATTTGTCTATTGCAGCACAAAAAAACTGCAAAAGAATTTGGCACCTCATATTCCTCAATTTCATGGCCTTCAATAACAACAACATTGGAAGCATGATCAGGTGGTGGTCGGAGAAGTTCCTGTGCTTCCTCCCATGAGAGTTTCAGCTCAATGGAGTCCTCATTTTCAATCCTTAGGCGCTTACTCTTGGAACCAGGGGCACTACCCTTCCTTTTGGTATGTCCTCCTGAAACCTTAGAACCAGCAGACTCCTTTTGTATAAATGCTGGCCTCTCAGAATTTGACTGGTTTGCCTGATCTTCTATGGTTGCTATGTTCTTCGATTCTATGCCACCTCTGGAAGATCGTACAGAATGACTTGTGACAGATTCAGTAGGAGTACCATTTCGATTATTAGTTTCTGAAGGTGTTGAGAAACTATTTCCATTTCGGCCCGTCAGATTGTCCTGTTAGAGGGAAAGAAAAGCAAGGCATATATTTGTCATCCAAGTAATTGCTTGAAGAGTAGTTATTTAGCAACTAAAAAATGGAAGAATCCATAAAATGCATACAAGATTCCTTGAACAAGGATATGGTTGCACCACTCAACAAACAATAATAAAAGATAGAGTTGGACTAGGGATTAGGCGTTGGATTGCCAAAGATTTAACAAATTTTTAACCATTGATTGCACTTTAAGATTAGTGCAAGGTCAAAAAGTAACTTCACAGACATTAATTATAGTACATGTTGCAGTAATTATCAGTGTTTGCACAAATTTTAAAGCACAATCCATGGCTAAAAAGTGTTAAAATATTTGGCAGCCTGTTAAACGTTCAATCTCTACTCCAACTCTGGCAAATATCCTATTGGGCATCTTCACTGAATTTGGGAACCTCAAAGAACAGAATTAAGATATGTTGTAAGTGCACATCTAGTGCATGGTCACATGTTTCTAGCCAACTATCCCCTATCTAAAGTGGGAAGGAACAGACATTGAGATATTCAAGACAGACAGAAACATAGAAGGTAAAAGTGAGATCAATATGCATACCTGTTCTGATGAGATACTTGAAGCTGCCTTTCTAAATCCCATAACCAACCTTCCTTCTGGATCTATTCGACTAAATGTTACTGCATTAACATAAGATAACTATTAGCCCTTGTATTGGCTGAACTATTCCTGACACAATAGGAATGTTCAGAAATGATGCCCAAAGGAAGATATGTCTGTTTTCCTCATGCTGAGTTCACCAAGTATGCCCATATATATAGATTCACAGGTCACTCCAAACCATAACTGCTCTTAAACCAAAACCAAGTCTAGAGAAAATGCTACATCCATGGCTTAAGAATATTGCAGTCAGATAAAAGGATTTTCTAGAAAACAGAATTCTCTCATTCATAAGCACAGAAAAGGAAAGCATCCAACTGAGGGTCTACATATTTAGCAGCAATGCCAAATTGAAGGGGAAAAATACAAGAAAAAAGAATTAATAAATTTGCAAGAAGCCATTGTTCCTGTCTCTGCTATAGGTTAGACTGGTACATAGCGCTACTACAACTAAAAGCAACCTGAAGGGGCTAAAATGGTACCAGAGAGCAGTTTTGTGGGTGTTAAAAATAACTACAATTATATATATGGTATAAAAGAGCTAACTAATTTCAGAATCAAATGAACTACTGGTTAAGAATGCAAGTGTTCATTCAGAAATGCTAAAAATACATAAAGGAAGGCAGAAAGAAAGACATAGCTGATAACTGAATTATATGTGTATGATTCCGCCAAGAAAGGGGATTGGATGCATACCTGTGTCACCTGCTACCAACTGCATTGATTGAATACATGGGGTCACACCCTCCAAAACATACATCCTACTGTTATTATTGGGCCAAAAACGAAACTGAAATAACCATTCCTTGCCTCTTGAATCCTGAACCTTTAAAGGAAGGCCTTCTGGCTGAGAAATTGGGGGGAAATATGCCTGTCAACAGGTTTTACTTTAGTAAATGCATCGCATGAAAAAGTTTTTCAAGCAACAATACAACAGATCTATGCTAAAATTTGTCTTCTAAAAGTTTGAAGAAGTCACTAGTAGCTAGGGATTTCACATAAAGAAAGTACCAGATATATTTCTCAATGGAATATGAGTCATGCAAGTCTGCCTTCCTAGGCAGGCAGCTTTTGAACAAATCCTCTAACTGTATATGTTACTCAAAATAAAACATACTGAATCTTTGTCCATTTTGATACAATTTCTCATCCATGAACAGCTGACGTGAGCTTACTGCATACACAAAAAGTGATACACACAATCTTTTTTTTTTTAGCTGCCCCTTTTACTATTGCAACCACCTATTTCCTCATTCATCAACTACAACATTCAAATTTTGTGAACCTAAAGTGGATGGTAGCATCAGAAACTAATAATTTGTTGCTCCATAAGCAACTCAAATCATACGCAAACCATTTCAGAATGTTCACAATCAAACGTAACAGAGAAACTAACCTCAGCGCATTTTTTTGGCAGCACCAAGCGACCAATTCGACCAGCATCGCTAGCACTTAGTATCTTCTCAAACAAGGGAGTGATGACAGAATTTGTACTTAGATTAAGTTAAGGAACAAAATCAAGTTCAGAAAACTAGCAATATGTCCTGAAAAATTAACCATAATTCAACCCTATCTGGGATGCAAGCAATTGAAACAGGATTCTGATTGGAAGAGTAATTAGCATGTTTGCCTGGTACATTTTAATTGTAAAGAAGGATCTGATAATAACTAAATCCTACTTTTGGACAGAGATTTAGCAACCTTTCACGATTGTCATGATATGTGCAAGTAGTAGTCCCAAATTCTTGAATCTCAACCAAAAAAGGAAAATCATTTGATGTTCATTGTAAGAATATGTCAACAGACAGATGTAATGGATACTCTCCGGATATTTGTTGCAGTTCTTCACTAGTTATCCGAGGGCAATATCGAGAAAGCATATGATTTCTTCCCCGAACATCCACTCTAGGTTTACCATTATGCATTTGAGCCTGTAACTCACCACTAGAGTCACTAACATTATGAGGATTAAGATATATTTGTTTCCCCAATGACTGGGAAGATGCTTGACCAAGAGGCTGGCTAGCTGACACCCTAGGTTGCTCATTTGCATCACGTGATAGTGGATAAGGAGCCGCCAAACCAACAAGTGGAGATGATGATTCATCCTTCACACGGGATGGAAGGGCTGAAGCACCAATAGAGGGGCCTGGATATGCATCAGAGTTAACTCGAGAAGGACTACCTGAACGTGGGGGTGGCATTGCTCCCTTTCTTGCAGACATAGGGTCAGTCTCGCCTATCGGTCGGCCAGAGTCTTGCATGCTATCAAAATTTCCTTCATCTTTCCGATATGTGTTATATGCAGGAACTGGATCTAAGGCACTGTTTCCATTAGCATATCTATCTCGTACACCTTGATGACCTATGCTGCTGAAATTGATTCTGTCAGATAAGTCATCAGTTTTCCGCTCTGGCACGCCAATTGTGGTGCGCCCTCCAGGAATTAGTTTCTCATTGTAACTATGTCTGTCAAACTCATAAGATATTCGCCTCTGCAATTCAGTTTGGTTGCCAGACAAAGTCCATGCTTTAGGTATTTGACGCCACTGTCCAGAATAAGAGCCGGTCATCTGGTTCCAGCTTTTAGCAGGCAAATCTTTCAGCCTCTCAGATGCTTGTAAAGGCAGAAATGAAGGCGATGACCGCAAATGGTTTGGTGCCTGAAATATTAGCAGGCTTGTGTTAAATCAAAATTTAATATGGTGATATGCAGCTGATTTGGATGGTGAAACAGGGAAAAATCCACTTGTGAAAATTTAAACCCAGAAACCAAAAAGTTTAGCACAATCGAAGGACAGAATCTTAGACATGAAAATGTATTGAGCCAATCTCAAGACATGAACGCTAGGAAACACAGAAGAGAAAGAAAATTTGATTATGGAATAGGAAAGGGCTGCATGGAATGTTAAGATATGTACACAAAAATTTCATATTAGATATTAAACTGCCCTTGATCTTAGATGCATGGTTACCTGTTAAAACTAATACAGACACAGTTGAATATTACAGTTGTTATTATTCAACCATATCTGATCCAAACACATGAGAAAAATGATGTATCAATCATGGTGTCTGTCAATATCTGCTAATTGTTCTAAGGAGCATGAAAGACAAGAGAATCAGACTTGCGGTACAATAGTCCATCAGAACAGTACTGCATGATTGCTATTTTTCTATGGAGCAACACTTGCAGTTAATGGGTTTTTATTAATCTGACGATGCAGCACAAACCAAATGGTCTCCATGCAGTATGTAAATGAAAAACCATACCCACATACAGATAAATAAGATAGACACTTTCAAGATAAGTGCAGAGTGAAAATAGGACATTGTTGCAGCTGGAACCAGATTGGCCACCTTGGGGCCTGCATTTATGCTGTTAAGGAGGTTAAAACAAACTCTTTGGGTGCATGGAAATGTCTTGTCTCTTTGACTGATTCTACAGATCCACGAATTAGTCACAAGGACCAGACTGGACTAAATGTCCAAGAAGTAACATGCTGAAATTATTTACCACATATTATGGTGTGGATATATGTACTCCTTTCATTGTGATGACAAATAAGTGAGATATTTTCCAACAAACTCATAAAACCTTAAATAAAACATAAAAGTCTTCCGGGGTTGAAATTAAACTTTGGACTGACATGGAGAGCAAATCACTTGCTGACTGCCCTAAAGGTTGATAGACCAACAAAATGCTTTTTAACTGCACTAGTAGCACAGGAAGAAAGAAATCTACATGAAATTTCTTGACAGAAAGAAACTTCAGAAAAAAAAAATTATGTTCAAAGGCATTACTTTGACACATCCTAACAGACCCTCAAAAGAAGATTTATAGTGGACCATTCCATATATGTTTGATGCCATTGGCGATTCCTTACCGGCATAGACTTTCTAGCACATACTATGCAATCAATTCCTCCAGCATCCAGTAACATATAAGCATTGTTGGAGACTATGCATCCGCAGTGCACACGCTGCAACAGAAAAAAGGTCAAAATCAGACATATTACAGCATCAACAATGCAAACCTCCATAAACCCATCATCTGTTTACCATAATGAACATGTTTTGAACCCAAAATTAAAAATTACGCTCACCTTCCCACAGGACTCACAGTTTCTCCATCCTGTATCATCAGAGTGAAAGGTCTCGCAAAAAGCCCCTTGCTCATAAATTCCACTGAAACATATGCACAAAAGAAATGAGATTAAACATTGGTAAATGTGGTAAGCTACATAAAACTTGCAATGTTATTAGTTGTCATCAACCACAAACAATTACTAGACTTAGCAAAACTCATACAGCTTCCAGATTATCCTCCCAACATAAATCCAGAACAACAAACATTCAAACAAACAGTATTCTACCCTCAAATCCATAGAACCACTCACCCTACACTGATACCAACTACGCTAATAATAAAATCAAACCTAGAAATTCGTCATAGAAATCATCGAAAGAAACCAGAAATAATATAGCAAAAGAAAAACATCAAATGCATCCTCAAAATGATCAGAGAGCACGAATTCCGTGACGAAAAAAAATCCAATCCAATTCATGGACCATGAAACCAAATAATCCAAGCACACATGCACAGATTCAAAACGAAAATAGGGGATACGCATCAGCTCACCAGCAGCGATCGCAGAGGTCGGCGTGCTCCCCGGAGCGCATCCGCCATCCCTTCCTGCGCTGCGCGCCCTCCGTCCTGGGCTCCTTGCAGTGCGAGTTGAAACACGACCTCGCCGCCGCCGCCGGAGAAGTCGTCGACGACGACGACGACAAAGCCGCCGCCATCGCCCGAGACCGGCCCGCAAAACCCTAACCAATCCCTCCGCCCGGAGAAGCTGAATCGGAGAAGGCGATTCCGGCTCTTCCGCAAGCCCGACGAGAGGAATCGAAGAGCGAAACGAAGAAGAAGAGCAAAGCAACTCAGAAGACACGACGATGTTTTCGCCTGTCTTGGCGTCGTCGCCTTTCCCCTCTTTTTCCTACCTCACTGCGGTCGTCTCACCGCCTTGCCTTTTCACAGTCAATGGGCGAGACCGTAGCAAAGGACGCAATGTAGTAACCACGCGGCGGTGAGCGGAAGCGGGCACGCTGGTTTCTCGTCTGGCTTCGCCTCTTTTCCATGTATTTTTCGATTTTAAAAAAGGAAAGAATACAAGTGGATAATAATTAGAGGATTCGTTTGATATGTGTCATTCGGATTAGTAGAAAAGCTACGCGTTCGTTCCGTGGATTTGTTGGGGTGAAAGAGAGTGGCCAGGAAATGAGGGTGGAAATAGACGGGGTGAATTTATCGGTTTGCCGGGAAATTAATGCGGTTGGGTGGCATCTAATCTGCATGGCCAGCCAAGTTCCTGCAGGCACGTAACCCCTGGCTCACGCCTTCAACAGCCCCACGGCGAGATCCAATTAGTTTGAATCAGCTGCATGTTTAGAACACGAAACAGCTTTATAGACGAATAAGGGTAAAGGGCGTTTTGCATGTAACCCCTTGTAGGTTGGAGTAATTGGCTGTAAGCAGGCGTATAAGCTTCTTTTGTTGGTTGGACGTGTTTGTTTTGTAAAAAAAATCAAATCCCGAAGATTAAAATTCTAAAATTTAGAAATTTTAATATTTTTTTTCCTGTAAATTTGAAATGTGAAAAAAAATAATTTTAAAATTTTTTACTTTTGATTAAAATGATCGAAATCAAAGTCCAGATTTTTTTTCCAAGTCACGTGAGCCACATATGACCTCAATTAATTTTCAGATCTTTTAATAATTTAAAGAATTTTTAAAAATAAACATTTAATAATTAAGATATTATATATTTTAAGACATTTTAATATTTGATCTTATTTTTTAATAATCAAGGTATTCTAGAAATTTAAGATATTTTTAATAATAAATCCTAAATTTTAATAATTAAAGTATTATAAATATTTAAGGTACTTTAAAATA
This sequence comes from Trichopus zeylanicus subsp. travancoricus, assembly GCA_005019695.1. NCBI lineage: Eukaryota > Viridiplantae > Streptophyta > Magnoliopsida > Dioscoreales > Dioscoreaceae > Trichopus > Trichopus zeylanicus. The sequence goes on along the minus strand of RXID01015228.1, from coordinate 140,109 downwards.
TAAAATTATCTTCAAACTTTTTGAGCATTAAAGTATGATTCACTCAAATATTTAAAATTTTTTAAAAATAAAATTTCTCGAATTAAATAAAAAATTTGAGAAATTTAATATTTTAAATCTGTCAAACTAAACATGCAAGTAATTTCAAATTTTAAAGATTTTTAAGTCATACAAAATATGGTTTTTTAAGACACTAAGGATGCGTTTGGTTTTAAATCAAAATTAGAATCATCATGTCCTAACTAGTTTACCATTCAAACACCAAAAAGATAATCAAATTATCTTTACATTATTTTAAAAAGTAAATTACTACCCTTACATTTATTTATTCAAATTTTAATAAATAATATATTCAAGGGCATAAAGGTCCAAAAAAAATTTAAACCATTCACTAATCATACTACTATCCAAACACCAAAGATTTGACTTGATTATTTTTTTATACTTTCATTTTGATTTTGAATTTGAGCTTGATTTTGATTTCGAACTAAGACACCATTTAATTCAAAATTTGAATCAAGATCAAAATTTTAAAAAAAATTATTTTTTCTTACAAAATTAATATTACTTATTTTATAGTATTATTAAATTAAAATAATATAAAAAAGTAGTTAATTTTTTAAACTTTAAAATATTTAAAAATTAATTTTAATAAAAAATATTTAAATTATAAAAAAATTATTAATTTTGATTTTGATTCAAATTTTAATTCTGAACTAAACATTGACTAATTTTTAAGCAAAACAGACTCAAGTGTACGTGGAATATGCCTCCAAAATTAGCTAAATAGTTTTAGGGTGCATTTATTTTGGTGTTAAATAATTTGTATAGCTATTTTTATATGGAGTGAAGTTTGTAACATTGAACTTGGGGATTATAGCTAGGACACTCAACTAAGGTTTTAAGTTTCGATTTCGGTTTCGATACTCAGTGAAACCAATACATTTCGGTCGTTTCGGTTTCAACCGAAAGTTTTTTTTAGTTATTAATTGTGTGTTGATCCGAATTTAACTATATTTTGACTGTACTTTAACTTCAAATTAAAAATATAATAAAATTTTAAAAAAATTAAAAATTATAAAAGAATTTATAATTAATTTTACCATAAGATTAAATATTATTTTTAATTAATTTAAATTAATTTTGATAGTTAATCACCGATATAGTCTATTTTTTTATATATTACTGTAAAAAAAAGAAAATATATGAGAAATAATATGAATATGATTGAAAATTAAAAAATTAACATAAGCAAATTTAACTTATCATTAAAAGGTACTTGACACATACATAATATATTAATTATAACGTAATACAACTAATCATTATCATCATTATCATCATTATAATTATCATCAGTTGAATTTGGAATATTTGGGTGTGGAATTACAAATTTAGTATCTAAGGCTCCGTTTGTTTTGAGATCAGTATCAGGATCAGCTCGTTTCAGAATTTTTTTTTGTAAAATTAATATTTGTTATTTTATACTATTATTATATTAAATTATTATAAAAAATTACATAGTTTTTTGAGCTTTAAATTATTGAAGCCTTAATTTTGATAAAAATATATTAATTTACAAAAGTGGTTTACTAGTCTTGACCTTGACCTTGACCTCCAATCAAACGGCCCCTAAACGATCCAGACAAGAATTTGTAGGTATACGAATAAAAACAACTACCTCTGCGTGATCTCGTGATAGTGATTCTAAAGTATAACCATACATCGAAGGTCCAAAATGAAAATAATAACTATATTCATTGACAATATATAGTAAAAATGGTCCAATAACCCATGAGAAATAAATATCACAATGTGCAAAGTGTTCAGGGCAATTAGGACAAAACGCTAATTGATAGCATTAAGTGAACATTGTTGAGAGACACGATAAATTTGATCATTTACTCTTCTACGTTTTTTTATTATATGCTCAATTAAAACTTGTCCAAACATGTCATAAACCGGAGGTGGAATTATTTTATGACAGAATATAAGTTTTTAGCGAAGAATAGACATAATTATTTTTTATGCTTCAAGTGTAACTTGGTCTGGAACTATAATGTAATCAACAATATTATCATTATAATTTAGTAAAGTGCTATAAAATGAAAAGATGTTTCCTCTTCTACATTAACTTCTTCCCAGTATATACTAGTGGAGCTGCATTATCAGTTACGGTTTGGACCACTCTTAATTCACCAATCTCCTTAATGACACTGTCAATCAAATGTTATAAGAAATTACCAATTTTCGACTCCCCTGATGTATCGACTGACTTTAGAAAAATGGTCCCTTCAGAATAATATGCTAAACTCCATCATTACCATCTTGAGTTTCCTCGTACAAATATTAGCTAATTTTGCTAAACTCTAATATTTTTCAATTTGCTAATTAATTTTTATATTTATTTATATATTCTCTATTTTTTACCTAATTTTCACATAAAACTCTAAGTTGAAAAAAATTACAAAAAAATCTATTTTCACATAAATGTATTAATAAATACTACCTAATTTTTACATTACTTCAATATTTTTGGATTTACTAACCATTTTTTACATTAATTTTAATATTCTCAATTTAATAACTAATTTTCTCGATTTAATAAATTATAAAATTATATGATTACAAAATTTTCGGAAAAAAATATTTTCTTTTTGCATATCATAAAAGTACATCTTTAGTACCAAAATTTCGTATAGCTTCTAAATTTTCAGATTTAGTAGCTATTTTTAGTATATTTTTAAAAAAGTATTGGTTTACTATTTAATATTTATATAAGCTCTAAACCCTTAAACAATTTTAAAAATATAATTTTCTTACAAATTTAGTAATAAATAATTTTTAAAATTTATTAAAAAAATTTATTGATAATTTTTTAAAGTCAATTTTATACCTTATATTATACAAATAACCCATATAAAAAATATCAAATTATGAAATTAAAATCAACATGTCCATATTTGTATATCTCAACATATATTCGAATTAAATGATATTGATAAGTATAACAAAAAGAGCATTATAATTTGTTAATAAGAAATTTTTAAAAAAAGTACATGAATTTATAGGGAATTAACATAAATCAATAATAAAAATAAGAAGATCATAACTCTTAACTACTTATCTCTTTTCTTAATAGACTACAACAGAAGAAAAATAGCAACAATAAAGTCAGTCTTAAATCCTGTACACCTTAATAGCAATGGAGCCAACCTTATATAACGAAGAAAATTTCTTCCACTGACAAATCCTATCTCGTTTCACCGACCATCAACTACCACTCATTTTTTTTACTATTTATTCATATGGAGATAGGGCCGACACAATTTTTTTTTTTTTTTTGTTGTTGCTTTAAGTGGAGTGGCCACACACGAATGCATATAAACAATGGAGTGCCAATGCATGCATGTACATAAATAGTATTGCGGCTTTACTATTCACTCCGCTACCAGTTCCAAAGGCCAACGATGCGCGATGCCGGCGAGAGCGTAAGCGTTGGCATTCGGCCGACGAGGGCGTAGGTGCCGATGCATGGCCGGCAAAGGCGCGGGCGCAGGGGCTCGGATGTGAGGCCGGCTCGAGAGCTTGAGTGTGGGTGCGAGCACAAACGCAGTTGTGAGGCTGGCTCGGACGCAAGGTGTGAGGGCGTCGGCGCGGGTGTGGGCATGAGACCGATGTGAGGGCTCGGGTGCAGGTGCGAGCGCGAATGCGGGCATGAGGTCGACACGCCCGCTTGGGCGAGGGGGGTGAGCGTGAATGCGAGCGTGAGGCCAGCATGTCGGCTTGGGCGTAGGCATGGGTGCGAGGGCGGCTCGGGCGTGGGTGCAAACGCAAGGCGTAAGGTGCGGGTGCGGCTGTCGGGCTGGCACAAGGGCACGGGCATCAGACTGATGCGAGGTCTTGGGCGCGGGTGTGTGTAGGGCTGTGCATTCGGTTAAAACCGAACCGAATCGAGTAGTATAAAAACCGAATCCGAACCGAATCGAAATATTTTGGTTCGGTTCGGTTATAACCGAATTGCAACCGAATTTTTGTGCAAAACCCAAGCCTAAGCCCAAGTCTCGGCAAACCCAAGCCCAAGCCCAAGCCCACGCCCAAGCGAACCTGGAGGCCTATGGAGCGGGCAAGGGAGGAGAGGAAGGAGGCAGCGGCGGTGTAGTCGGGGTCTGGGTGGGACGTGGGGATGCGGAGGTACTGCTGGAAGAGCTGAAGAAGACAACCCGGTGGCGGATTTCTCCGCTGAAATCGACGAGTTAGCCTTGAAGATCAGCTCCTCTCAAGAATCCCTCCTCGCTCGCTCCGGCTTTCTCGGGGAATCCGACAACGGTCTCCCCGCCTTCTCATCCTCCTCTGACGGTCCATCCTCTCCCGCAGGTGAGTGACCTAGGGCCACGACGTGGAAACCCTAGTTTGGTGGTCAGTGAGGACCGGAGAAGTTTGATCGGCGGAGGTTCGACATCGCTGAGAGATCTAGGACTCGATCGGAGAGATGAGATGCTACAAACGTGGATCGAGAGGAGAAGGGAGGAGAGGATTTGGAGAAGGAGATCAGGGAATGAGGAGTGGGAGCGTGGGTTTGCCGAGACTTGGGCTTGGGTTTGGTTCGATTTTTACAATTTTTTAAATTTCATCATCTAAACCGAATTATAAAAATTTCGATTTTCAAAATCGAACAGAACCAAAAATCCAATAACCCGAGCCGATTCGATTATTCGATTTCGATTCGGTCAATTAATTCAGTTTTAACCCAATAGTGCACAGCCTCAGGCGTGAGGCCGGCGCATGAGCTCGGACCTGAGTTAGAGGCCGACGAGAGCGCAACCGTGGGCACAGGTGCGGACGCCAGGCCGGCGAGCATGCCCATGCTTGTGCTCGGGTGTGGGTGCCACAAGCCAGCGCAAGTTTGCGGGCGCCCGAGGCCGGCGAGAAGGCGCAAACACGAACGCGAGGCCGCTGAGGGTGCATGGTGCCGATGCCAGAGGGCACAGGTTCAGACGCAGGCGCAGGTGCAGATGCGGGTGCGGACTCATTGGTGAGGATGCGGGTGCAGTATGGGTGCAAAGGCGAGCTTGCGGACGCAGGAGTTGGACCGAGACAGAAAAAATGGAAATCAAATAAACTAAAATATTTTGCTCAGAGCGAAACGTTGGGTCGAAACTTTAAACCATGGTTTAGAGTTTCGATTTCGGTTTCGGTTTCGGGACCGGCCGAAACCGATACGTTTCGGCCGTTTCGGCCGTTTCGGTTTCAGTTTCGGTCGTTTCGGTTTCGGCCGAAAGAATTTTTTAAATTATTAATTGGGCGTTGACCAGAGTTTGACTATATTTTGACTGTCATTTGACTTCAAATTAAAAATACAATAAAATATTAGAAAAAAATTGAAAAAATTTGAAAAATTATGAATGAATTTATACTTAATTTTACAATAATTTCAAATATTATTTAAGCTAATTAAAATTAATTTTGATAGTTAGTCACTGATATTGTCTGCTTTTAATATATATTAGTGTATTAAAAAAATATATAAGAAATGATATGAATATGATTGAAATTTAAAAATTAACATAAGCAAATTTAACTTTTCATTAAAATGTATTTCACACGTATATAATTTATAAATTCTAAGATAATATAACTAATCATCATAATCATCATCGGTTGAGTTTGGAATAACTGGATGTGGAATTACAAATTTAGTACCTGAATGATTCGGACGAGCATTTATGGGCATATGAATCAAAACAATTAGTTCTGCGCGATCTCATGGCAGCGGTTTTGAAGTATAACCATATATCGAAGGTCTAAAATAAAAATTATATTTTGACTAAAATTTAATTTAATTTAATTTTAATTATTTTTTAACTTCAAATTAAAAAATTATAATATATTTAAAATTTTTTAAAAATAATGAATAATTACGTGAATAATATTATGTACGTAAATAATATCTGACAGAAACCGATAAGGACGTCGAAATTAAATTGGCGACAACACTGGTCCCAGTGTAAGGTCAGTCTCATCTTACGGGAGTGCGAGTCAGGCTAGCGAGCGCACGAGATAGACGAGAGAACGGTGGTAGACTAGTAAGAGCGCAGGGTTTTTGGGTTCGAACATGAAGTCGCGCGAGGTCCTCCCCACGACCCCCCCCCCCCCCCAACCCGCGCGCTCGGCGAGCTCCCGCCCGGCCGCCTGTCCGCCCGGAGCTCCCGCCAAACCCCCAGCCGCCGCCCCACCCACCCCCGCGCGAGCTCGGCGAGCTTCCCCCCGGACCCCGCCCCCCGGAGCTCCGACCCCCCGCACCGCGCGAATCTCGGCGAGCTCCCGCCCCGCCCGCTCGCCTCGAGCCCGGCGAGCTCCCACCCCCCGAGCCCGGCGCGCTCCAGCCCGCCCGCGCGATCCCCGCGCCTCTCGGCCCCCCGCTCTCTAGCCCAGCGAGCTCCCGCCCCCGCGTGCGATCCCGGCGAGCTCCCGCCCCGCGCGACCCCGGAGCTCCCGCCCGCCCGCGCGAGCCCGGCGAGCTCCCGGCCGCGCCCGCGTGAGCCCGGCGAGCTCCAGCCCACCCGCGCACGCCCGGCGAGCTCCCGCCCGGGCGCTCGAGCCCGGCGAGCTCCCGCTCCCGCTCCCGACGTGCGTTCGTTGGCGAAGATGAACAGTAATGAACAGTAAACCCTAACCGATACGAAACCGTAGGTTTCGTTGCGGTTCCGGTCGAAACGTTTCGGTTTCGGCCGAAACTGCGAACCTTGCTTTAAACTGTGCACTCAACCATTCTTAATATCGAGGTGAAGAAGAGAAGCAGAATCTATCGTTAGGGTTTGGATTCGGTTTTGCACAAATTTTTCTGCCTTCTGGTCGGTGAAATCGCGCTCGGGCGCCATTTTTGGCGCGGCTGCAACGTAATGAGGGAAATTTGGTTTATTTTTTGCGCTCATCCTGCTATCATTCGGACAAAAAGAGGATCCTGGAATTTGGGTTGAAGAGATATGAGGATTAATTGAGAAAGTCGAGAAATTTTTCGTTTTCTTTTTTTGGATTTCTAATCAATGTCTTCGGCGGTGACCATGGCGCTGCGGAGCTCGCTGGAGGAAATGTTGGAATCGCTGCGGCGGCGGAGGGATGAGGAGCCCAAGAATCCGCCTAAAGGTTTGCCCCCAGCATTGCCGACGGGCTCACCTAAAGAGGCCGCCTCTCTTCTGCCAGGCATTCGCGCCCCGTTGGTTTCACGACGGGAAGTAAGGTGCCTGAATTCCCATCGAAAGGGTTGGAGAGAGGGGCAGGAAGGAGGGGTAGCAAGTGTTCATGGGATGATAAGGATGGGGTTTTCAAAAGTTGCATCTTTGCCAGCAAGAGCATAGTGGTTGTGGAGCAGCCGGAAGAATCTCCTTACGTCAATCCGGCGGTTGAGTAAGAGAGTTTTGAGGCCAGGGTTGAGGAAGAAGATGGTTCAGAGTCTCCTGCTGTGTCAACATCCTCTGTCCACCCTCCTGATGAGAAGGTTGATGCTGAAAACTGTGTTGAAAAAGGTAATTCTATCTTTTTTTGGGAATAAGAAAGGTAATTCTATCTTCTAGGCCAAGAACTCTTTCACATTGTTCTGTGAGACACCTAGGGCCAGTTTGGTTTGGGGATAACTGTAAAACTTGGGATTTTCCTGGGTTATCTTTGAGATATTCCTGAACCAAATTGTTCCTAATAATGGAACAATCGCGGATGAGTTTATTCCTCTTTGAGCATTTGTTAAATTCTTTCCTTACTATATCCAATATTGATATTTGACCTATAAAGTAGTGGAAAGCATTAGTGTGGACTAACCAGGCTCACTGATTGATAGCAATAAAGATTGCTCATGATACCCAATGGGAGAACCCAATCATTGAGAATGATGATTCTCGTTAGTTACACCTCTTTAACAATGAGCTAAATTTTAAGTTTTCAGTATCTATTTGTTTGATTAAGAAGTGTTGTGGCTACTTGAACAAAAAAAAGAAGTGTTTTGACTAACTTTGGCTTGTATTCTTGGATCATCCAAAATGTGATAAATAGGGAATCCTAAATAGATTAATACAGAATAATATGACTAAAAACGAATTTGACACACATGGAGGCCTTATATGAAACATGGGCTCTCTTTTACACCTTTTACATGCTGTAAGGAACACTGGTCAAATTGTCTCCCTCTTTGCGATCTGTCTAAAATACGGACTTTATGGTACCTCTTGTTTCAGAAACTCAAGGTCTGGTGCAGCTTTCAGATGGCAAGTGGAAGTTGGGAAAAGTTAAGTCAACTTCAGGAGATGACGCTACTATTTTGTTTTCTGACGGCAGGGTAAAATTTTTTTGGTTTCACCATAGTCTGATGCTCAAATTGTGGTTATAATCTTAGCAAAAAATGCAGTTATAATGTTGTTTACTGTGCACAGGTTCTGGAGGTATCTGTAGAAAATCTCTTACCTGTGAATCCTGTTCTTCTTTCATTTTAACTTAAACTTCAAACTGAAATCAAAACAAAAATCTAGAATTATAAAATGCTGTTTGTTCACTGAACAATGTGAAGCCTCACTTCCATCTGATGGCTTTGGAATGTAGCATGATTTTTAATCATCTTTGCCTGTATCTTCTTTGATAGGGCTGCCAATGAGTTGGGCTGGCTCGACAAAGTCCGATGCCTGGCCCAAAAAATCTGGGTTCGGACTCAGTTTTTTGGGCTTTAGGTCAGGCTCAGGCTTCATTTTAAAGGCTCGAAATGAATTTGGACCGGAATCGGCCCTGAAATTTTGGTAAATTTCAGGCCCAAATAATATGAAATGTATTTTTTTTTTTAAAAAATCGCATATGTTAAAATTTTTTAAAATTTATTTTGCAATTAAACATATATCAAATTTGGGCTTCAGCTTTTTGTATAAAATCAGGCTCCGGCTCAGGCCTTACAAAATAGGTTCATGCTGGGCTTGGGCTCATGTAAGTCCATCCCAGCCGATTACAGCCCTATTCTTTGAACAGCATTACATGGTGAAGATTCATTTTGAATCAGCAATTTTATGCAATGGTAACATGCTTTAGGTAGTTTCAGGTCTATTGTTACTTTTTTCTTCCCCCATCTTGTGATAGAAGTCAATATTACTAAAAGTATTGCCACTTATGATGGATTTTAATCAAGGATTCTTTGGTACATAAACCACACACTCATTAATCATGTCAATTACTAGGTACTTAATATCTTTTGTTATATTTAGATACTTCCCGTACCAATCTTTTTTGACATTTTTTTCTTTTTCACTTCAATTCAGCACCAGACTGATTATTGAAAATTTTAACTTTGTCAAGAAACTTCAACATCTGCCAAACAAAAGTTAGATCAGATATGAGTGGTCAGTTATAGATGATTTTCTAGTAAAATTGGAAAATATTGTTTCTTAGATTGCTGAATCATTGAACACTGAGTCACTGGCCAAATAAATATGAACAATTGATCCCACAGTGCAGCAACAACATTAGCCCAATAAATTCTCTTTTTTTTTGTCACTTACCGAGAAAAAAAGAATTCCTTGTCATGTGATATGGTGTGTTTCCTTTTTTACCAAAACACAGTTGTCTTTTATCTGCTGGATTATCAGAAAGAGCAGCCTCAGATGCATCATTCTGTTCTGTCTGACCTGCAAATGCAGGTTCAGAACGGGGGGCTTCCCTGAGAGAAAAAGAAGTCGAAAATGCCGCCTTACAGCAGCAGCTTCAGCAATATGAGACAAGATAGTCAGAATATGAGGCAAAAATGAAGTTGACAGAGATGATGTGGCAGAAACAGATGGCACACTTGCAGGTGAATTTGCAGAATGATTTCCTTGAAGGCTATCAATTCAAGTGCTTCCGAATTTTTAATTTTACCTGTCCATTTGCAAAGATATTGAGTCACCTTTCTGATTGTTCTTTGCTAGAAATAACAAGTTCAACATTTTTTTCTGCTAATAAAAAGTTCATATGGAATTTGTGACTTCACCATGATGTTTTTTCAGTAAAAACTTTGATTGCCAATAAATGGAAATTCAGTGAATTTGAGATTACACTGATGGTACATTTTGCATTGGTGGCTTTCATTGTTGTCTCTTGTAATCCCTTTATTCAACATACAAGGCCTTTTATAAGTGGAATCAATTTTGCTAAACAATATTCCAGTAGAGTATGTAATTATCAGCATCACATTGTTTTTTTACTTCTATATACAGGAAAGCTTAGCGCTAGCAAGATAGTGTGGCATTTGAAGCACATGCACCAGGAGGAACCTGGACATCTGAAGGGACAGCAACCAGAGTCTCCCACTCTCCTCAGGGTGTACTGGCAAAAGATTTCTGGTAAAGGAGTTTGAACAGCAGAAACCAGTCTTTGATGATGATGCTGGTTTATTGAATGAGGTGAAGTCAGGGTTGTCAGATTTAACACCAAGTACTTGAGAAGAATTCTGGAAGTTAAAAGGTTCAGTTTACTTCATGGAAGAGGGATTACAAGACTCACCTCCACGAGACAAAAGCAGCACTTCAAAAACTTGGGAATTGGGAAGGGGATAAAATAGGGAAGAAATGGTGGGGCAAAAGGTTCTCCAGTAACTGAGGTTTGACTAATCTCGATTTCTTCATTTGCTGGCATCCTTCTGCAATAGATAACCAAACATGGGGTGTTATGAAGGTATGGCAGCTGGACCACTTCTGAAGAGAATCTTGTTGGTTCTCTGTGAAGGTGGAGAGATAACTACATGAGTATGCCATGCTATCCAATTGATACCTTTCTCCTTGAGATTCTGGGCCGGCAAGGACTGCATATGTTTCATTTCACTTGTTTTGTGGAAGTTTCTTCAGTGTATTTAGCTTAGTTTTCTGGAGGATGAGGTGAAAAACAAGCCGTTTTTTATTGGTTTTTGCAATTGAAGCGCTATTACTTGATCCAATGGTGTAATCCAGGATTTAGATATCATGGGAATGTTCCAAGTGCAAATAAAAACAAATATGAGCACGAAAAAAAAGGTTTAAACATTATTACAACTTTGGTTGTCACTATATTAGATCTACAGGGTCCATATGTATCTGTCAAAAGTGGAGTATTTGCGCTGAGCACATTTCTTTCTAATTGTGGCTGCATCTTTTGCTTTTGCTGGCAGAAATAAGATCAAGTAGCAGAACATAGAAGTTCAGATCTATTATTTTGAATTGCTGGTTGAAGTTGATATTGAATTTTGTTCCTGTGGTTCTGAGTGATTATTTCCTGCACAGGCATTTTATTTTTTCTGAAGTCTCCCCATGATTTTGACAGGTCAAGAGCTGCTAGATCATGACAAACGAGAATGAAATCAAGGTCCTAGAAGTCTATTATCAGGTACAAATTCATGAATCTCATGATGTGTTGGTCCTCCCTAAATTTCAATGCAGGAGGAAGTCGTGTTACATCTAGCTAAATACAGCAATATTATCAGAATAAGGTTTCAAAGGATTTCTTATGCAAAAGCTTCATGTTTCTCATGGAGCTGCAGGAACCAGAATTTTAATTTAGACACCTTACGCATGTTTTGAAGCCACTCCAAATGCTCCAGGCATAGAGTTCACTGTTGCAATGTGCCAGTTATTGGCAACAAGATGAAGGAATTTTGAACTCCTTTTGGACTCAAGATTGGATTACTTTGATGTCTGCAATTTAGTCAAAAAAATAACTCAAGATGCAATTCTCTTTTAAATGTTGAGATCATATATTTTGGTACAGAAAGCTGTTTCTTTTCTTTATTTCTGTAAATATCTATATGTGAACTAAAACTGTATCGGATATTGATTTTTCAGTACGATTCTTCACTGGTACAATATAATTTTTCGATTATTTTGCTCACTTCTTCCCTCAACTAAAATTGTTTAATTTTATTGATGATCTTTCAGATTCAATCAACTGCAGTCCGGGTGGTCCAGCTGATCCGGTCCATCCCCGAAACTATTTTAGAAGCTTATACAAACAAATCTAGTACGAGCCATTGGATTTGGATCCGATAAAATCCGCTACAGTACATTCCAAGCAAATATGTGGAACCAAACTTATAAAATCGAAATCGTGGCTAAACATCTGCCGTTGGATCTTCATTCCCTACATCCATCGGCCAATCGGAAACCCCGGTAGAATTAGGGTTTATCGCTAAGCTCTATAGAAACAGCCACCTTCCGGCTTTCGCCCATTCCAACACTGCCTCTTGTGCATCGTCGCTGATCTGGGTTAGGGTTCTTCACTCAATTTTGTACGATTTCTCACTAGATTTAAATTCCATTTGATCTCTTTGCGTTCGCATGGTGCCCTCCGGGCTCTCCTGATGAGATCTGATGAAGGTGGGATCCCGAATGCACATGCAAGAGCGAATTCGCCTTGCTGTGTTGCAGTTCGGATCCGATCTCACTCGATCGAGCTGTGTCAAAGCAGTGGCCAAATCACTATTTGTTTTTTTGTTCGATTGATTGTGTTTTTTTTTTGTGCCTCTCCTCGCCTTTAGCATTTTGAGTTTTCGATCCTTGAAGGGCTCAGTCATGGAGGCATAGATCGCATTGGCGAGGTTCACGTGGGGGCTTTTTTTTCCTCCATTCAAATGGGTTAGCCTCTAAAGTCTCTCGCTATATTCATTCCTTTTGAAAGATGAGAAATTTGTGATTTTCCTTTTTTGCATGATCTTGTGTGTCTGGACTTCGAGCTGGCAATGATTATAATTTATCCGCGCTTCTGAAGTAAATTCATGAAGTAGAGCAAAAATAATGGTTGAATTTCTTAATATGAGCCGGTTTTTTGTATTCATAATCTTGCATTTGTTTTGAAATTTTAGAATTCTTGTATATTGTTTTTCACGGTGAGAGAGGTTTGTCTTTGATTTGTTATTTTGGTGATTTAGTGGCTGTGACGATAATCTTTGTTGCTTAAATGCCAGTTCTGCTTCAGAAAATTCATGATTGAGGATGCACAAGCTGGATAATATCTGAGCATTTTAATCTACAGAATTTTCATCCCAAATTATTTAAATATTTAAGCTTTTTCATGGTAATGCCGTGCTATTGTGCCATTGATTAAACTGTTCTTCCTGCCTGTCATGATGTGTCCTAGTTTGAGTCGTTAACTCTCAAGTCCCTGTTTTCAGGGAGAACCTACTTGGGACTGGCTACATCAAATGAAAACATTGGACGTTTCTGAGGCATTGCTGTGTTGTTCATGTTATATTATCAATCATGCTTCTATAAATAATTGATCTTCATTAATAATTGTTTATTTAGTTTCCTTTTTTTGCTGTTGTTCTTAGAGGTTTGACTAATTTCTAGCCTATGATGATTTGTCTGCAAAACGGATATACTGTGGAACCAAGTCCCTGCTTTTAGGGAGAACCTACTTGGGGAAGCAGCATTTATATGACATTAACAGTGACATCTGAGGCTATACAGCAAAGTAATTGCATACTTAAAAATGTCTTATGATGTTTGTCCATAGTTATTTGTTGGTTGCATTATTTGACTTGAGGATGTGCGGCACTTTTCTTATTGTGAAGCTCAACCATTGTTATTTGTTGGTTGCTCAAAAGTTCTCTTATGCATAATTGTACTGATTTTTGAGGATTTTGCTGGGCTTTTTTTAATAATATGTTGTTCCAAACCGTCAATAGTTATTTCGCTGGTTTTCATTTGCAGTTCAGTTATATGTTTTCACCATTGTATATGTACTAAAGTGGTTGCTTTATTAATATGCAGTTTAGGTCATTGTCTTGAGTTCTAACTATCCTCATGCTTTAAATGAAATTTGTCTAGCACATAGGCTGAAGAACTCAGAAATTTAGTGTTGACGGCAGCTTCTTCTCATGCACCCCACGATATTGGAGCTAAATAACAGCACTACATTTTTCCCTACCTGTTTTGTGTTCTGTTGTCAGGATTGCATGATTTCTTGCAGCTAAATCATGTTTCATCAGGGTCGTATTATTGGAGAAACACAATCCTTGTATCCAGAAATCCCATTATAAATTTCTATTCTCAGTTGTGTAATTGTTGCTACTAAAATGGAAGGATTGTCAGTCATTATCAAATGCAACCTGTTTGTAATGTACATTGTCTTTTTATTTTTTTTTTGTAATGATGTTCAATAAATGATCATTTGTTGCTTACAATTCCTGTTCATGTGGTGTGCTATGGCGATGTGAATATGTATTGTTTAGCATTATGCGAGAGGACAATTTTAAATTATAATAATTTTAGGGAAATATGTTTCATAATTCTCTGATAGATTTATAGTTTTCTCAAATTTGGAAATATTGTAGTATTCAATGAAGTAATATAATAATATATAAAATATTATAATAATAATAGGATAGAATGTAAATTGTTATAGCAGCAGTATATGATCACAAGTTGATCCTGGACACTAATTTTTTTATAACTTTTAATTTACGACAGCAGCGACCTTGTTCTGTCTCACGGGTGTGCGACACGTTTATTATCGGGAAGGGTAGCTGTGAAGTGGTTCTGCAGCAACGACCAATTTAGACCCTTCGTTTAACTTCAAGGTTCTCACTCTGTAATTCGGATCTTTAATATGGAAATTAAGGATACGGATCATGTCAGTGCCTTGCGCAAGGATCGAGTGAAACCATTGCCTTAGCCGTGAAATACTGTTTTCAGTCGGATGGTTAGTTAAGTACTTGGTGCGGCTGTGCCGTGTACCGGTTATACAGTACGTCTGACCGCTACACGTTCGACTAACTCCCGTATGATTTAAAATCAGAATTAACTTATTTTTAAATTATTTTTTTTATAAAATTAATATTATTTATTTTTCATTATTATTAAATTAAATTATTATAAAAAATTAGATAATTTTTCGAATTTTAAATTATTGAAGTATAAATTTTAATAAAAAAATTAATTTATAAAAATAATTTTTTAATATTGTTCTTAATTCTGAGTCGAATTGTGCTAGTGCCTATAGCTAGCTGTTTCGGACAGCAAACCGTACAGGCACCACTCACCAGGATCCTCGCATCGTATAGTCGTCAAAGTTCCCGACGCGTGTCCGTTGGAAGCTCGAAGAAACACCGCGACCAACCATCAGGCAAGTCGTCTCCTATTCTTTAGTCATCTCCATCTTCCTGGAATCTGAGACCCATCCGCCTTGGAGCCATGCGCCTCTCGACCTACCTCTCCGCCGCCTTCCAAGCTCTTCGGCGATCCCCTACATACTCGCAGTTCTTCTTCCTCTTCGCCGTTGGGTTCGCTCTTTTCTTTTTGTGTTTGTTCCTCTGTAATCGATTTCTGAATCTGTTTGTACTTCCACATGAGATTGGTTGCGGGATCTGTCTTTTTATTTGGGATTTTTTAGTCAGAATCAGCTATCGGATTTCGAACAGGAAGCATTTGGTTTGATTTACTTGGAATTTTATTACTCTGTAATAAGCGCAAGTAGGATTGTCAACTGATTGCAGTGCAGAAAGAGTAGCATGTGAATCAACTCAGAATGTCGAGAATCTGCAAACTATCCACCTGTATTAAAATTGGTATGCAACTAATCGTCTGGTACTTATGGTGGAAGCAAACAAACAATGAATCAATGACGAATGAAGTACTGCACTGCAGGAAACTTCTAGCAGTGCGATAAATGATATCTACTTGATCTACGGAAAATCATGTAATAAAAAAGCTGCATTCATCTGTCAATATTTGACTGATGTGGTTAAATTGTTGAAAGATAAAAAGTTGCATGACGAACGGTATACAGCAAAAGAACCTTTATTGGGACATACCACAGAGAAAAGAAGCAAATTGACTGATATCATCATTTCATTTGTTGTGGTTTATGCAGTTCATCATGTAACATGTGGATTTCTGTTTTCTTACCAAAAGGTTTGCTGTTGATGCTTAGATGCAAGTCTTCTTGTTGTCCATAAATCTGGAAAAAAGATTTTGGCCCCCTATTGTCTGGAGTCCTCTTTGGTCTGCGAGGACTTATTTATGCTGCTTATGCCATGTTAAAATATATTTTGTGGCCCCAGCTACAACATGAAACTATTCCTGAATTTTGCATTTCTTTGAACTTCAATTGTATGTTGAGAAGGACAAAGTGGGTTACTCATGTTTTGATTATTTTCTTATTTGCTGGTTTATTTATTTAATACAAACTGTTTTTTTCAACTTCAACATGGCTTTCTGAATTGTAGTAGTGGAGGTCTTGTGGCATATGCTGATGCTAAATCGGACCACGAGATTGAATCATCTAAGGTTGCTCCAAAAAAGAAGGTTCTAGTGCTCGGAACTGGCTGGGCAGGCACAACTTTCTTGAGAAATTTAGATTGCGATTTGTATGATGTACAAGTCATATCACCTCGTAACTATTTTGCGTTTACTCCCTTGTTACCAAGTGTCACATGTGGAACAATAGAACCACGGAGCATTGTGGAGCCTATCCGCAGAATCATAAGAAAGGTGTTCTTCTAACTTTTGGTATGATGACTGGATTGTTTTGCCATTATTTTAATTTCAATGTTCTATTATATTGGTGCACACAACATGCTCTACCACAGAAAACTTTTGACACTTACGTGTTTATGAAATTCATATCCTTTTTCTCTCAAGGGTTCTTGTGCCACAGGTCCTTTTGTGTTGGTTTCAATTAGGCTACTCGGGTTTTTGCCCAGATACATATATGTTTGGGGATGATCCAGTTAAAGTGCTGAACCTGCTTTTTACTTTTTTAACTTTTGGCAGAAACAAGGGGAAATCAAATTTTGGGATGCTGAGTGTGTCAAGATTGACCCATTTAACAAGAAAGTTCATTGTCTTCCTAATGTTGGAACAGATTTGGATGTTAATGGTGAATTCGTAGTAGATTATGACTACTTGGTGATTGCAGTTGGTGCGAGGGTGAATACCTTTAACACTCCTGGGGTGGTGGAGCACTGTCATTTTCTGAAGGTACTCTTCTCTGTATATTGATTTAATTCATGTCCTACCAATGCAAAGACCGTAATATGGCATGCAAGCTAGCTTTGTCTGTGTTCTTGACCAACGCTATTTGCTTCAGTATTTCTGCATTCATTAATTTGTGTGGATCAATCTTTGCCAATATACTGCTTACATTTAGGAAGTGGAGGATGCCCAGAATATCCGAAGGAATGTGATCCTCTGTTTTGAAAGGGCAAGCCTTCCAAATCTTGATGAAGAGGGAAGGAAGAAGGATCTCCATTTTGTGGTTGTTGGAGGTGGTCCAACAGGTGTTGAATTTGCTGCACAGTTGCATGATTTCATTACAGAAGATTTATCCAAATCATATCCTGCAGTTAAAGATCTAGTAAAGATATCACTTATTGAAGCTGGAGAGCATATCCTTACCATGTAAGGAAGTTTATTTTGTATGCTCCTTGTGTACCCTTTGTCCATTTAACCTGACACTTTTATGTACTCTCCCTTATGATCACTTATTTATGGTATTTGTGTTTTTTGGTAAGATATCTCTGTTATACTCGTTTCAAGGTTGCCTAAGGTTTTTACTCATGAAACAATGCATGTTAATTCTGGTTTCCTTGATGCCTTTGAACTTGAGATGTAATCCCTGGACTATTGCTTGCATAAACACAATTTCCCAAGGTTGAAGTTGATGACATCCTGCTTACATCTAATTTCGAAAAAAACCCCTACCATAGGAATTTTACCTCCAGTCTAACATGTAGTAGTGAAATAAACTCCAGCTGTTCAAATATTGACCGGCTCATGATTTGGGCTGTGTTGTCCATGAATTTCTGTCAACGTCAATTCCATGAGGGAACTTTATGCATCCAAGCTGGATCATTTTACTGTCTCCAAGGCTTGACTTTGATCAACACCCCTGTAGCTTGCTTGGCATGATTCAATTTTATGGTATGCTTAGGCTACTCTGCGAGTTTCACTTTTTGTATTCTGCTACTACTTCCACTCTTTATGCTTTGGCTTTATTCTAGGCCATTCAAGCACATTAGACATGATACCTATCTGAATTCTGAATTATTCCTGAATGATCATGTTAAGAAAGAATTATGTGACAAACTCATATTTTAAGCTCATTTTTTTCTTCCCAAAGGAGCTGTGTCCTTTATTTCCAAGCTGACTCAACTACTATTGTAGGTGGTGCAGTGGTTTCTGTCCATTTATGTGTTAGTTTAGGTTATTATTGTTGCTTCATAATAGGTGTGATTTTTAGATTTGCTTTACCTTATTGGGCTCTTTCTATTGTAGTTATGTGGTGGGCTAGTAGCCTAGGAAAGCAATCAAGTTGAATGCTTTAATTAAATGCTCATTTTTTTTATTTTGGAGCTATAGGAAGAAATGACAAAGCTTCAGACCCTCTGGTGGTGTTTTGTCACCCATAGTTTCATAAGTATTTGTTATGTAATTCCTTCAATTTTCTATATTTTATGGGACTTTGCTTACCAGGTGAACTATGTAACTTATTCTTCAGATATGCTTTTTTACTAGGATTCATCTCTCCTTTTCATTTTGATCATTAAAATCCTCCCATTTAACCTATATGGTTCTTCACTTCATTTTTAGCAATTTTTATTCCCTTTGTTCTCTGAACATTTGTCATTGGAGATAATATTAAAATATCGAGTACTAATCTTCAGGTTTGATAAGAGAATCACTGAATTTGCTGAAGAGAAGTTCCAAAGAGATGGTATTGAAGTAAAGACAGGATTTCAGGTTGTAAAAGTATCTGAAAAGGACATCACTATGAGGAATAAGGCAATGGGAGAGACTTCCATGCCATATGGTATGGCTGTATGGTCCACTGGAATTGCGACTCGTCCTGTTGCATTGGATTTGATGAAACAAATTGGTCAAGTTAGTTGATCTATACTTGATGAAATAGACTCATGACTTCCAATTCTTGAATCTTGCTGGTTGTTGATGTTAACTAAGAACATGTTTTCCTTGCTGATTTTATTTTCTGTGAGCACAGGCTAATAGACGCATATTGGCAACTGATGAATGGCTTAGAGTTCGTGGATGTGAAGATGTGTATGCACTTGGTGATTGCGCTAGTATAGACCAACGAAAAGTCATGGTATGGCAGCGTACAATGGATTTTGAACTTTTTGGCTGAAACTTACCAGATGAATTTAAGATGAGCCTGTTGTGGAGTTAAATTGCATATCTTTTTTTAGAGTTTTTAACAAGGAACTACTTGTCTTATTGCGCTAAAAATTACTCACCTTATTACTATTAGCAAAAAAATCACTCGTTTTCTATTATAAATTTACAAAAAATTAGATCGATTAAAATATTTTAAAATATTTTTATTTTAATTCGATTTCATTGATTAAAAGTTAAATTATTCTTATTTGATTTTAGTTTGAATAATTATTAAATTAATATAAAAATAATTTATTTTATTTTAGTTTTTATAAAAAATCAATTGTCTAATTTTATGAAATTAAAAATTAAAAATTTAATTTTGTCAGAACGGTTATCTGATAATTGTGAACACATTGTCTGAAATAAAATCAAATAAAAATAATTTGATCTTTTATATTAATTTAATTACTAAAATTAAATTAAATTAAAATATGTTTAAAATATTTTAAGCAAGATGTTTTTTTCAAATTTGTAGTATAAGTCGGGTAGTTTTTTTGCTAATAGTGAAAAAGAGAGGTGGATTTTCATAAATTCACAATAAAATAGGTGGTTCATTACTAAAAATTTTTTTTGTTTAGTTTGCCCATGGCCTATTTGGGTGGCTAACTCCATAGTATTGGAATAAAATACTTCATGGTTGCTACCTTGGTTGAATCATATGATGTTGCTTCCAAAGGGAAGACCTGAATCATTCATCATGATCTGTATTGCCAAAATTACTAGTTGCCATCAACCAAAGTGATTCTGTAGCTTTTTTTTTTTCTAAACCGTGTTAGGTTATCAAGAGGGTGGATCATTTTAGTCTTCATCTTGCATGGATGATATAACAGCTTGTTGACTGTGAATAACAAGTTTCATGATGTGCATATGAGGAAAGTTAGGTTGACGACCTTTAGGACAATTGTTCTTTTCCCTTGTGCAAACAATCCTTTTGTTAGTCCAATGAAGGATTTTAGGCACTTCAGGTACCACTTACACTGCATCTCCCTCGGTCAGATTCCAAGTCTATCGATTTTTCAATTATAAAAATTGTTATGTAGATGGATCTTTTCTGCACCAATGCCAGTACTAAGCAGTGCTTTTCCTTGTTTTTCGAATTCTATTCTCAGTCACCTGATTAGTACTTTACTTCCATCTTCTGCATTTCATTGTTGAAAAATCAAATTTATCATGGATTGGAGCTTTTTGTTGGTTTGAACTATTCCATTATGTTGTAATTTCCTTTTTCTGTACTAGACTACTAGTTAATTGTTATGCCATTTGATGCGGGTTTGACAATGCCAAATTAAATCAGATTGTGATGTTTTCGAAACAAACAATTATCCAATATTTCGAGGAGAATGATTGTCATTCTTTGCTGAAATTACTTCTTTTTTCTCTGTAATCCTGCTAGAATGACTTAGAGGGACCGATGTTACTGGAATAAACAATTTTCTAGTCACATATTTTGAGGAGACCCATTGTCATTCTTCGCTGAAACAACTTTCTTTCTGTAATCCTGCTAAAATGAATTGAACTTACAAGAAATGTGCAACTCTTCTATTGACTTGTGTTATGGGCAATCATTCACATATTCTGGTTTTCCGTTTGTTCATGTTGAAATGTCCTTGCAGGAAGATATCTCTGCGATATTTAAGGTTGCAGACAAAGACAATTCAGGAACTTTAACAGCAGAAGAAATCCAAGATGTTTTGGGAGACATTTGTGAAAGGTATCCTCAGTTGGAACTCTATTTGAAGAGCAAGCATATGAGTGATATTATGGAACTCCTGAAAGATGCAAAGGGTGATGAAATGAAAGAATCTGTTGAACTGAACATTGAAGAATTCAAGAAAGCTCTTGCTAATGTTGATTCACAGGTCAAGAATCTTCCGGCAACAGCTCAGGTAGTTTTCTGGCTGAAAAATAACCACAAAATTGGTTTACCTAACATTCAGGCTTACATTTTTCTTCATACGACCAGTCATTTTAATGCATACAATTTTTTTCCAATATGATCTTTTAGGTGGCTGCACAGCAAGGGTATTATCTTGCACAATGCTTCAACAAGATGGACAGTGAAGATAAACCCGAAGGTCCTCTACGTATAAGAGGAAGTGGTCGTCACCGTTTTAAACCTTTCCGGTAAATATGTCCCGATTTCTTCTCTTATAGATAATTTATGTGCTTCAGTTTGTATTTGGTTTTAGCACAAGTAAATTTTTCTTGTTTCCCACTTGTGAAGGCTTCATTCTCAAGTCGAATGCTTTTGTATGGACACTGGCCACATTGACCAGGCTGACTTGCGCCTTTCTTGAAACATCAGGCTTCTGCTTATGATATAGGTTGTTTTTGGCAGGGTAGAGCCTTGGAATATCTAGAAACTTAATATGTACAGCCATGAAAATTTTAACTGACACTAACACCAGAGGTTGGCGTGGCTAGTTTGCAAATGTAGCTGAATTGGGCGATGAAAAACATCCCAAACAAGAAAAGTGAGAAAAACTGAAGGCATATCATATCTTGTTGCCTGCCAAGGATTGTTTAGCTTTGTTGAATTTCTTCTGTCAAACAAAAAAAAGCATATTATTATCTCGAGAATCCTAGCTGTCACTGCTGATAGGAGGATGTACTTTACCTCACTGGTGTTTATCTCTCCATCCTACTCCAAAAAATAAAAAGACATCTATTTTCATCAAGAACGAGCATGTTTTCTTCATTTGACTTGTAATGGAAGTAGAACGCATGGAATGCTCACTGTGTAAGCTTTCTGTTGAAGTTATAAGCACCTTGGGCAATTTGCTCCACTGGGCGGAGAGCAAACTGCTGCACAGCTACCTGGAGATTGGGTTTCTATAGGACAGAGCACCCAGTGGCTTTGGTATTCAGTTTATGCAAGGTATGCCCTCTTCAATTTTTGTTTTAACTGCTGTTATAAATCATTCTTCGAATATTTCTCACACGAGCATGCAAATCCTGAGTTTATCCAAATTAATATGAATGTAATTTTACATTGATGTTTCTTCAGTAATTAGCTGAGATTTGTATTCTTTCTTTTGACTGGTCGGAAAAATGTAGCAAACAAGTCAGTTGGCGCACAAGGTTTTTGGTGATATCCGACTGGACCAGGAGATTCATATTTGGAAGGGACTCCAGTTGCATCTGAGCTTCTGTACATCCAACTGTCTGGTATGGAAAAAAAAGCTTTATTTCGAGTTTTCGCAGACAGTGATGTTGATAGTCTCTCCTGAAACGTTTTTTTTTTTTGGTCACAGGTTTGTTTCTCAGCAATATTAGAAATGTAATGTAGAATCTCTTTTTTTGAGTTCCTGGATAAAGATTTGCTTTTTTTTTTTCATCTTTTATTTTGTTTTTTATTTTCCACCCTCATCTGTGCTGTTCTGTTGGGGGATTTGAACTCGTATGGACTCTTTGTATTGTTATGACTAGCAAGTTCGTCATCGATCGCTTTACTTTCTACTTTCTGAGACACGCTTTGTAGTTTGATTCGACCCCACCAATTTGGGAAAATTCACGTATTCAAAATCTCCTTATAATATTTTCATATAATTTATAATCACTACCAAGGCATGACGTCTGCTTACAACTTTTTGATTGGTGATTAACTACATTTAAACTGATCAAAAATCACTGAGGACATTGTTGAATATTTCATTAGTGGTCAGTTAATCAAGCGATTAAATAAATTCAAGGATAATTGACTATTCTTAACCCATACAAAATTGTTTAAGGTTTTTGTTAAATATCGTTGGTGGACAGTCGATCAAGCGATTAACCTACGATCTAACGGAGCGTCCACATAACCACCACTTTAGATTGTCAAAAAACAAAGTTCCGCTAGGTGATACGTCGGCCACCCCTGATGCCTCGGGATTCGCGTATTTCAAAAAAAAATCCCAGATGGCACGATCTGGAAGCGGAATCGTTGGCGGGATTTTGTCAGGTCGGTTTTGGGTCCTAGCCTACACGTCGAACCGGTTAATCTAATCAAGTCAAAGAGCCATTTCTCTTGGGAAGCTCGAAGGACCCCTGAGCGAGCAGCTAGTCTTCCTCTTCGCACGCTCTCTCGTTTGCTTCTTCCTGTGAGGTTTCTCTCTCGGATAGATCTCTCAGCCATGCGCCTGACGCACTACCTCGTCGACGGTGCCCTTCAAGCTTTTCGGCGAGCTGCGTCGTACTCCCAGCTCCTCATCCTCTTATCCGTTCGGCTTCGCCTCTGTTCTTCTTTCTGCTTATTTCCCTGCTTTCGTTTCTATCTATGATTCGAGCATGATCGGTTGATCTGAGCTTCTTATTTGGGTGTATTAGTGCCTGGACGGAGCTTGAAGAGAAGCCTCTTTCTTGATTTAGTTGCAATCTTATTCAATCTTTTTGTGAAGATGGGGTTTTGCTGTTTTAAGTTGTTCGGCGAAGAAAATTGTTGAGGGTTTGGAATTGGCCTTCGCATTGTAGGGAGGAGATATTTTTTAGCATGAATAAATGGAATAAATTTTGCAGAAAAATAGTTGGGCGACTGGGTCGATGGCATTGCATATTTCTTTTGACAGTAATTGGTAGGACGCGAGGGATGTGTATCACTCAGGTGATTAACCAAATGAAGTTCTGGCACAGAAATTGTCAGCTGCTGTACTTGCATTTTGGAAACGGTATGCAGTATGGATTTTTATTTTTTTTTCACTCGTTCCGCTTGTACAGAGGTTTTTTGGTTGCATACAGATTATATCCATGGGGTATCCATTGTGATTTGGAATTGTTATCTATTTTTGAGGAAAAACTTGACAAGTGAATTTGTTAGTGTAAAATTTAGCTATTATCTGTCAAGAAATCAGCAAATCTCTGACTAATCTGCTTTAAATTTCAGTATTACATAGGAACCCATGGTTTAGATGTCTTTTTCATATACTCATTAATCTATTTTATTTAACTTTCTGATTGTAGCAGTGGAGGGGTTGTGGCATATGCTGATGCAAAATCAGATAATGAGATTGGCTCATCTCAAGTTACTGGCAAAAAAAAGTTTGTAGTGCTCTGAACTGGTTAGGGTGGTACAAGTTTCTTGAAAAGTTTAGATACTAACCTGTATGATGTACAAATGATATCACCATGCAATGTTGCATTTACTCCCTTGTTCCCAAGTGTCACATATGGAACAGTAGAACCTCGAAGCATTGTTGAGCCCATCTGCATGATCATCAAGAAGGTATGTTCCTAATTTTTGTTGCAATGATTTGATTAGTTCTGGGAACCTATATAAGGATGCTGCACTATATTTGATGTGTAGATTGCTAGTATTGATGTTATCACAATTATGCATGAGCTTTTCTGTTTACATACATGGCCATTTTTTCAACATTTTGGATTTGCGAATATTATATTTGTAAGGAAAATGGAGTTGCCTATGAAAGCTATATTATGAATGTTTTATTAGATAAATAAGTTAATATTGATTGCACATTACACGATATAGAATCTTTAAAGAATATATGCCCCACTTTCCTTTCAGAGAAGAATTATCTTAACTTTTGAGTTTTTTTTTCATGTGGAAATATAGCATTTCTATTCCATGAAGCCTTTGGACCAGCAATTTCCACTCAGAATTGGTCTCTTTAGCACTGGCCAATGGGCAAAAGTAGGTATCTTGGATGCTTGAAATAAGATAGTACCTTTGGTGATACTGGATTTAGGTTTGTAATCACTTTGAGAAAAGCCTTTGTTGCAATCCATAATCTCAGTAGAAAACCAACAAAAATTTTGGTAGTTTTACAATAGTTTTTCCAATGCCAAAGTAGCATCCTTTAGTTGCTATTTTTTTTATTACAACCAAAGCATAGATTAGCACATAGAAGAGAAAAATGTGACATTTTTTTATATGCTTATTCCTTTTATTTCATGAACTTTTGTGCCATGACTATTTTTTCATTACCTATCTATTACTACTTGAGTTTGTTGGTATTATTTTTGGTGATGGTTCATTCAAAGTGCATAATTTACTTCTCATGTTATAGCAGAGAAGGGGGGAAATCAAATTTTGGGAAGCTGAATGTGTGAAGATTGATTCAATTAACAAGGAAATCCGGGCTTCCTACTGTTGCAATGAATTTGGATAGTACTGGAGAATTTTTAGTAGATTATGACTACTTGGTTATTGCAGTTGGTACCAGGGTGAATACATTTAACACACCTAGGGTGGTGGAACATTGTCATTTTTTGAAAGTACACTTCCCTGCTTATTGACTTGATTTACATGTTCTTCTCTGTAAATTATCACTTATAAAATTATAAGCAAGCTCAGTTCGCTCCTAGTTTTGCAGGATTCATTTAATTGATTTTGAGATGACTGGAAGTTATCCATTTTAGACAAACTATTTTCCTTTTATAAGCAGAGTTTTCATTGGTATCCCTGTGTACTGAGACTGTCATAGATATCACTATGGCATGTTTGAGCTCCTGTTTCTGATTCTTCAATGTGTTCTTCACTTAAGCGAGGTTTGGTGTTTCAGCATTCATGAATATAGTACTCTTCAGATGTGACCTCCTCTTAAGCAATTAAATGCATGAATTTAGGAAGTTGAGGATTCCCAAAATACGGGATGTGTTTTGAAAGAGCCAGCCTTCCAAATCTTGACGAAGAAGAGAGGAAAAAGCTCCTCCATTTTGTTGTTATTGGAGGTGGTCCAACAGGTGTTAAATTTGCCACAGAGTTGCATTATTTTGTCACTAAAGATTTGACCAACTTATACTCTAAAGTAAAAGATCTTGTGAAGATATCAGTTATTCAATCTGGATAGCATATCCTTAATATGTAAGATGGTCTTTTCCATGCCTTGTTTGGAATTTGCGACTAGTTAGCCTGCTGCAAACATTTATCCTCCTGTAAGACTGCTTACAGTGTACTTTATATTTCGCATTTTTGGTTGGCCTTACACTTATTTTGTAACACCTTCAGAGCATGGCCCAGTAATTTGTTTCCTGCAGATGCAATTTGTGTTTTCTCAAGCAAATTTAATCATCTTTGGATGGTCATGCAGTAGAAAATTTGCTTTAGCTATATCCTGTTGATAGGATATATATTTTTTTTTTACCTTGGTCACCAGGATCCTCTGGTTCATCCTCAATGTTTCACTTGATTTACTTTTTCGGAGAATTGTTTTTCTTTCCTTTGTCCACTAAACACTTGAGATAATGGCAGATTTTTGACTTGTTAACTGCAGGTTTGATATATAATCGCCAAATTTGCTGAAGAAAAGTTCCAAAGAGATGGTATTGAAGTGAAGACAGGATTTCAAGTGGTAAAAGTATCTGATAAAACCATCACCATGAGGAGTAAATCTACTGGAGAGACTTCTATGCCATATGGAATGGCTGTCTGGTCTACTGGAATTGTGAGTCATCCTATCATATTGGACTTAATGACACAATTTGGTTAAGTTAGTTGATCTTGACTTGTGCTGAAATATAAGTTTTCAATGTTTCACTAGATTTTTGCCAATAGGTGATGTTCTCTTATAAAAGATTCACCTTTTTAGATTTCTTCTTTGCTGAGTGCAGGCTAATAGACATATATTGGCAACGGATGAGTGGCTGAGAGTTTGTGGATGTGAAAAGGTGTATGCACTCAGCAACTATGCCACTGTAGTCCAATGAAAAGTCATTCTATGCGCTGATTGTTTTCATTTACTCTTGACCTAATGACCGTATTATGAAGTTGAATTCTGGAATGCCAGTTTTTGATTTAGTCACTCATATTGCAATCTAGTTTGATAGTCTCTTCCTGGTTGTGGGGAGTATGTAGAAAAATGTTTATACAGCATAACCAACTTTGTTTTGTAGCTTGTTTTAGATATGTCTGGCTAACATTCCAAATTTAAGTTTTTCACCATGATTCGTATGGCAAAATTGCTTCATCCACAAGCAATGTTTTGAAGTTCTTTCTTTAATCATGTTGATTCATATTGGCTATCATAGGAATGGATGACCTGGCACTAAAATTTAACTTGTTCATTAGATATAACTGCTTCTTGACTGTCCATATCACATCTGGATATGTCCATAATAGGAGAAGTCAGGTTGACAGCTGTTTTAGTTTATTGCTTCTTTTTCCACTTGACTGTGAATATCAAATCTCGATGTGTAATAATGGGAGGTCAGATTGGCACCTTTTTAAGTATATTGCTTCTCCTCCCTTGTGCAAATAATCATTTTCTAGTGGAAATGCTGGATTTCTAAGTAGTGATCCTCTTGCGCTACATCCCACCTCAAAATACTATTAATCCTAAAAATTTGTGTAAATTGCCCTTCTTCTGCACACTGATGCTCCTGCTTTTCCATTGTTCTCTGAACTCTATTCCCTGTCATGTCATTTTAGTTATCTTCTGTCTTCTGTTTCCATAACTGACAACTTGAATATATCAGTTGTTTGGGTTTTTCCATGGGTTGAACTAGGTTGTTTTGAAGTCATTTGATTGCACAGCTGACACAGCTGAATTAATTTGGGGATTGTGATGACAAAAGTAAATAATTATCTGACATATCCTGATTAGTGATCATCTTTTTTTTTTTTTTGCAGAAATGACATAAAGTTAGGAGAAATGTATTGCTGTTAAACTGATGCTAAACTAAGGATTAATGACTTCTATTGCAGTTCATGCAATACTTCATAAACAGTATGTTTCCTACTATCTTTTTTGGTATTTTTTTTTTTTTGTTGTTTCTTGTACATGACATGTGGCCAGGAAGACATCTCTACAATTTTTAAGGTTGCAGACGAAGACAACTCAGGAACTTCAACAATGACAGAAATCCACAATGTTCTGAATGACATCTGTGAAAGATACCCACAGGTGGAACTATATTTGAAGAGCAAGCATGTGATTGATATTGTGGAACTCTTGAAGGATGCAAAGGGTGATCAGTGAAAGAATCGGTTGAACTAAGCATTGACAAGTTTAAGAAAGCTCTTGCTGATGTGGCTTCACAGATCCAGACTCTTCCAGCAACAGCTCAGGTGGTTTTCTGGCCGACTGCAATTAAATAGCATGTTTACCTAGCATTGTGACATGTGTTGAGTGAGACTTCATTTTTGTCAAAAGATCAATCCTTTGGAGTACCTCTGTAAGATATTGCACAAATGATATGCCAGGTTGCTGCACAAGGAAACTATCTTGCTCAATGCTTCAACAGGATGAAGGATTGTGAAAATAAACCTGAAGGTCCTTTGCGTATGAGGGAAGGTGGTTGTCATCGATTTAAACCTTTTGTGTATGTATTTTATTTCCACAAAATATTTCAAATGCTTTAGTTAAATTTGGTTTTAGAAGATGTAAATTTTCTTATTTTCCAAACACTAAGGCTTCATGTAAAGTTTAAAGCTTTATGTAAATATGGATTGCATTGTGCTTGTTGGCCAGTTTTGCTTAAAAAATAAGGTTAGGTGCTTTTGGTCTGTCCCCAACTAGGAATTTGTGAAAGATGAACACTGTGCAGTCTGTCATCCTTCTTCCATATCGGGACATAGAACCTGTGTAGTTGGTGTCCTTTTCCATCAAGAACATGTTTTTTCTTTTTTCGTTTTGTTCAGTTGACATGTAGTGCAACTGAAGGCAGTGCTCTTTTTGACCGCATAAAAACATTTTATCTGACTTTTCTTGAAGGTATAAGCATTTTGGGCAATTTGCTCCACTGGGTGGAGTGCAGGCAGCTGCATTGCTACCTGGAATTGGGTCTCTATGAGGCATAGCACCCAGTTGCTTGGGTACTCCGTTTACACAAGTTATACCCTCTTTCTTTGAGTTCCTTTCAATTGCTGCAGTTGTTTCTAGGTTGCGAGCTCTAACATATGGATCTTAAAGTTAATCTGAAAGTGATATATGTTTATCCTTATGCTTATCAAGTCAGCTGGTGTACGAGGTTTTTGGTGGTATCAGATTGGACAAGGATATCCATATTTGGAAGGGGCTCCAGTTGCATTTAAGCTGCACGGAGGTCCAACTGTTTATCCCATTTGTTATCACTTGTATAATTCCCTGGTGAATGCACTTGTTCAGTTGGAGGCCTGCAGGTTTTTTCGTTTCTCAGTCTGAAACACAAACCACAAAATAAATCAGGAACATTACTGGCTGTTTTGGCTTTCGTGATTTCATCTCTCGAGCTTCTGTCAGCTGGATGATTTTACTGTACTGAAAGTGGTGCATCAGCATATGATTTGTATGTCTTCATTTGTAAATATGAGAGGTAACAGTTGGACTTGTATTTTTCATTTATGCCAGTTTTTATTTCTATCAGGACATTAATGCCCAAGGACTGTCATTGAGCATGCCATTTCCTCTTGCACGCATCGAAAAAAGAAAATGACACGACACTCATACATTCCTCTATGATCCAAGTGCACTACAACATAACCAATATTATTAGCGTTTTTTTACCATCGTTTTTTTTACCAAAATGAGTGCTGTAAACTTTGCTGGTGTTTTAAAAGCGTTGATAAAAGCTTTTATCAGTGTTTCTAGTAATGTTGAGTACTTGCTGATAAATATTGAATATTATCAGCATTTATAGTGAGAAACGTAGCAAAAATTATAGCCAACACGATAAGAATGTATTATCACCAATATTTTTATATAAAATTCTGGAAATAATCTTTGTCAGTGCTTTATAGAAGCGTAAATATTGCACATGTACATAATTAAAACTATTACAACATAATTCATTTATAATAACAAACAAAGATTAATATATCACAATGCATAATCATTATGTATAAATTCATTGATTAAAACATAGCCAATAAATTCATCAATCATTCACCAACAAATTAAAATTGAGAGTCAAATATAATAGAAAATCATAAATATTCAATCTAGTGAGAAAAAATCTCACACAATAATTATTAAAAACAATGTGTCACTCTTGGTTGGAGCATTGTGAAGGGTCATTCTTCTTTGGATGTCCCCTCATATAGCTTTGAATCACCATAGGGCTTGAATTCCTTTACATCAAATGAAAATATGAACATTGATATTTTGTTAACACACTAAGTTTGATTAACATCCATTTACAGCATCTCCCCCATGCCCCTCCTCATGTCTAGACTCTTGTTCCCTCCACATGTCTCTTCTCATGTTTGAACCCTTATGTTTAAGCCCTGGTACCTCTTCTTGTGTCTAAGCCTCTTTGGTCCTACTTGTGTCCCCTCTCATGTGTCTCTACTCGTGTCTAAACTCCTGTGCCCTTCCTTGTATCCCCACACCCACTCGCCTCTTCTTGTGTCTAAACCGTTGTGCCCCTCCTTATGTCTAAACTCCTTGCTCGTATCCGTGTCTCCTCCCACGTCCCTTCTCATGTCTAAACTCCCACATCCCTCCTTGTATCTAAACCTCTGTACCCCTCTTTGTGTCTAAACCCCCCAGCTCCTCCTAGTGTCTCCTCTTCTATACTCCTCTCTGTGTCTAAACTCTTATGCCCCTCCTCGTGTTTAAACCTGTCTCTCCCAGTGTCCCCACCTTCATGTCTCTCCCCATGTTCTCACTCTTATATTTCCTTTTCGTCATTGTATCCCCGTCCTTGTGCCCTTCTAATATTTTCACATGCATAAGTATATGATTTGCATTCAAATATGATAAGATAGGTAGGTACTTAAGAAAATACCCAATCACCTTCGTGTTCCAGATCCTTCGGTTGCATTCTCCGGAACCTCATAAATTATAGACAATTGTATTAGTGTTATATATGTTGGAATAATATATACAAATGAATGAAAATTAAAAAAAGGAAAAACATACCATAAAGATACCCTGTGCAGAAGGAATATACGAAGCTGAAGCACTAGGTTGATCAATAATTTGAGTTGTGATAGACCAAAAGTCACTCTGGAGCTTCGCTATCATTTGATAAAGAGAAGCAATTTACTTCAAACAATTAGTAGCAATTTTTTAAATAAACGCCATTAAGTAACGGGGATTATAAAAACGTTGATATTAGCTTTCTTCTGCTGGCACTTTTTGAAGTGTTGAATTAGAAGTATCGATGATGCCCACATTTATTGCAGTATTCCATGGAACAAGAAAAAGAAGAATTTGAATCTTCTCCACTATTCTAAAATTGGGAAGCTCAAATCCAAAATGCATGCTCTGGCTTCAGATTGAAATGAGTAATTGAATTACCTCACAATATGTAACTTTTAGCCTTAATATAAATCTTAAAAAGAAGAAAAAATGATAGGAAAACCTTCTTACCTTGATTTTGAAGATCCAAGGTCCTCGCCGATGATTGGCTGAGAATCATGTGCGAGATCGTCATCGGAGGTGGTCGGACTTTGCTGGCGGTCGATAGAAATAGGTGCAAGGTCATCGTCTCCGGAGGTATGAGTTCATTGGCGGTCTGTCGAAACAAACACGGGATCATGATCTTGGGATGTCAGAGCTTATTGGTGATCTGTTGGTTGGAGCTCGCTCACAAGTGATTTGAGAGGTCACCGTTGGCGGATTGTTGAAGTGGGAATAAAGATTTGAAGATTTAAGACTGTATATTTAAATTACATGGGAATAGTTGAGAATTGAGAATCAGATTTAAAAGACAATATTTATTGCCCGTATTTTACGAAAAACACCGACAATTATCTTCGTTTTTTTGAACACCAATAATAATATATGTTGTAGTGGTGCTTGAAAAGGAATACAGATATTGAACTGAAGAAATTACACTGAAGCCAGAACAAAGAGCCTGCATGCAGCATGAAGGGTATAGGCAGGATGCGTAAATGGGTTGGACCAGGCTTTGACGTGTCATAGACCGAACCCGACCTTCGCGTCAAGGCCCAAGTCCAAATGATAATACAACATATTCAAGCCTAGGCCAAACTTGCAGCTGAAATCCAAAGTGTTCGCCTGGCCTTCTATGCAGCAACCCGGAAGAGCAAAATGGAAAGGCTTCCTATGCAGAAATAGATGAAGCGGCCACTACAGTGCGTCACAAAAGATCCGAAGTCTCTGCCCACAATGCACTGCCATCCGTGCCCATACATCCTATCAAAGTCCTGCGCCATCAATCCGACAACACAACCATTTACAAATTCCATTCTACAATCTCTGTAATTTTGCTCTTGATGTCGTTCGATATTTTGATAGATGAAATCATTCAAACAAAGATAAGAGCATACCTTCTTGATGACGTGGGCGATCTCGGTTGTTTCGGTGACGTCGAACACATCAAGCGCCCGGCCGGCAACAGCAACAGCTTCCCGCTGCATCGCCTGCATCATGTCAGTCTCGCCGATGACGGCCTTCCTTTCCAGCATTTTGTTTGTCAACCGATAGCCTGGTTTTACCGAAGGAGAGAAGGCAATCCTGAACTTATATCATTTCTTGTTGAGGCATCGCATGTAATATGATTAGGATGGAGCTTGTGGCCACCAACGGAGACGTGTACTTTGAGTTGGAATGGATTGGTCTTTTCCGTTGTGATGGGTTTGTCTCTTTGCGTTGCGCTGGCTCTGTTTTTTTGCCATCGTTCTATTGGAAAGGCGAGGCTCTGACGTGATGCTTGAGGTATCCGGCTGACCAGTTTGGCGCACTTGTTTGGGTGGTCGGTATGCTTGGGATACGCGTGGCATTTTCCTGTTTTGGACACCTGACAGCTCCGGGAATCCAATATCAGGAAGCCCAAAATTTGGAAAATTATCCAAAACAATACATCAACTATACCGTGTTTACCTTCTACATGTAAAACACACCACGGGCTAACACGGTGCTCATACGTCTCTTCTCCAGAAAAGATGATTGGGGGATCTTGAGAGGTCTTTTATGGTGAAGAGCACAGACTCACCCCCTGGTGCAGGTGGCTTGAAGCTCAATATGACTTGCCCTCTTTTGTAGTTAGTCGAGGTTGGACTCCTACAAGCAGAAGCATGACAGTTTGGGATGGGCTGTGATCAAGCCGGTTTAGCATTCTTGGCAGGGGACGTAAAGCATTCTTCCCTCCAACATAGGGACCTATTTATATATATGGCGCAAGTCGCCAAATTTTCTCAAAAATCAGATATAATTCTCCAAAATAAACGATTGCACGGTTTGTAAATGACACAGGATACACCCTCTCCTTCGCCGCAACCATTGACAGCAACAATCCGCATTCGATTTTCTATAATTTTCCTTAATTTTCTAGATTTTTCTTTCTTTTTTCAAGAATTGATACTGTACCTGTAACTACAGGGTCTAAGACAAAGACCATATAAAAATTTACTCTAGGTTCCAATGTAGAATCATGACAAGGCATACCAAAGCCATGACCTAATTGATTGATTTCTGTTACCCATCAATGCATTGCCATCAATCTCTAAAATTTGAAGTATAGATGAATGCTTACAATTAGTATGATACCTTCTTTCTTCCAAGCTAAGGCTGTTGAATACCTTCTCATCCAGAGACCTGCCTTCTTCCCCACTCATTAATTTTTCAAGCAACCCACTCTTTTCACCATCGATCACAGTACAACCTTTTATCATACTTCCTATATATCCCTTTGTATTGCAAATGGAATTCAGATTACATAATCTCATTCTGCTACAGAAATTCCACACTTGGAACCATCATTTTCAGCCATAATGTGGTGTCATAAAGCCATATGTAGTGATGTACCAACAAACCTACCTTCCTCCATGCACTGCAGAAACCTAGTCCTACTAAACATGATTAAGGCCATACTTTAAAGAGGGTGGTTTTGAATCTTTTGATAAAGAGTAAGTGAATAATGGCCAATTTGTAAGAAAAAGACCTACGTTTTATGATGCAGACAATCTTGGATACTTGGTAAACTGACCACCTACTGATAGCTAGGACACTAGGACCATCCTTTATTCTATGCATTGTATCACAATGCCACCATAATTATTAATGTTTTCACCTTCTTATGCTGCCTTTAATGCTGTTCATGCTTTCCACATCTCCATGCTTAACCTCTTCAGGCCCCAACTCTAGAACCTTATCTTCTTCCTTTCTCTCTAGCTTTGCTTGTCATGGATTCCTTGCTTTCTGCTGCCTTTCTATGATCTGCTTTCGACTTTGTTGGTTTCTTCTTTTAAAGTCTTCTATGTGATGTGATCACTGAGCCATAAGGA
The DNA here is from genome assembly GCA_005019695.1 of Trichopus zeylanicus subsp. travancoricus. Classification (NCBI taxonomy): domain Eukaryota; kingdom Viridiplantae; phylum Streptophyta; class Magnoliopsida; order Dioscoreales; family Dioscoreaceae; genus Trichopus; species Trichopus zeylanicus. Next base: position 105,849 of record RXID01015228.1, on the reverse strand, counting down.
TCCAGACAACTGGTTCACATGGAGAGCAGTGACATCCACCTCTTTTTTTGGTTGGTAACTCAAGTCTGTTAATCCTAGTGGTCCGAATCTATAACAATATTTTTCATCTCCCCTCATGTTAATTATGCACTCAATTAGTTCTTCGTGTTGCCCTTTTTAGCTATCAGTCCATATGTTCTTGGTTTGCTGGTTGTTATTATCATTGATATGATTCCACCGAACAAACCAGCCATGGACCTCTATATAATTTATCAACAGCAGAAGCAACAGCACCATATTCTGCACTGGAAGCAGAGTTAAGCAGCTGAAAAAGGTTTATGGGACACAGGAGACCCATCTGTCCGAGTATAGAAATGCGCAACAGATGAAAGTTCACAAACAAAGAACTTCAATTTTCAATATAAATGAAGAACCCCAACAACTAGATAATATTATTGATTTATGAGTACTACTCAGAAATATCAGATAAGAATATAAGCCAGTGAAGCCCACTTTACAAGTTTTGTTGTCTTAAATCATCATACAAAGTACTGATCAGTCTAAGCCGAGATATTCGTTCCATGTGTAGAATCTTTTTAGTTGGTAATCACAGTGTTTCTTCGCCACCAATAAATTCTCTTCAAAGAGAGGTATCCCTTCAGGAGCAAAATTCCGTCACCATACCGTTCAGAAGTATGACCAAGTTTCATTAAATCTTTATAATGATATAGTTGCTTCATCTAAAGAATTCATAATATTGACTTAAAACCTAATTCCAGCTAGTAATCAGCTCTCATTTCAGTACCAAGATGTTAATCATCTGACAAACTTATTATCACCACCTAGTAATGAAATCTCCATATATTGATGGACACATCTTCGTTCTCCCACCAACTTTCATCATAATATCCAATCCAACCTCACCAGAATCCCTAACAGACCAAACCCTAGTACTGATCCATATCTAAATAACAGCAATATCAGAATTCAGTTACCGTCAAAGAAATAAAAAGAGAAAAGGTTAGATCTACGGGCCAGATAAAAAGAAACAGCAGGAGACAGCAGCGTTACTACTAAAAGAACATGTGGGTAGAGTAGATTATGGCAAATAGACCACATACACCCGACTACAGTCTCTTCTTCCTGATCCTGAAATAAAGATGAAAGAAGGGGAGGAAGGGAAGCCGCAGAGCTCATCCACCGCCGGCAAAAATGATTTCGGACGAGCATCGGAGCTGGTGAGTTCCTTGATCTCCTCATCCTACTCTCTCAGATCTTTCCCTGTCAAATGGAGGCTGATTCGCGAAAAGCTCGAGCAACTCAAGTCTGGCCTGGCAGTTGCTGCTGCTGGCAGCAAAGAAACAGGTTGCAGTTCAATGATCGCCGAGCTCTTGCGAGCAATAGTTTCAACCATAGATGAAGCACAAGTTCTAGTTCATCAATGCTGCGACGAATCCTACAGTGGCGGGAAGCTCCAAATGAGAAGTGATCTTGATGTCCTTGCTTCCAAGATAGATCTCCACCTGAAACGCCTCACTGAGGTATACAATTCCGGCATCCTAACAGACACCCAATCCATCGTTGTATCAAGACCAGGTGCTGGAGCAAGCCGTGAAGACATGAGATTCTACCTCAGCGACCTCTTCTCCAGGCTAAGGATTGGAGACTCTGAGATGAGAGAGCAGGCAATGGCGGCGCTAAATGAGGCACTCACTGAGGATGATAAGTATGCAAAAATTGCAGCTCTTGAAGTAGACAATGGTATTGGTTTACTAGTGAGATATCTTGAGCTCGGGGATGCAAGAATTCAAGAGGAGGCTGCGGAGGCAGTGGCGTTGATCGCAGGATTTGATTCCTACAAGGGAGCTTTAGTCACAACTGGTGTCATATCATCACTGGTTCGAGTCCTTGAGACAGGGAGTGACCTTGGCAAGACAAGAGCGGCACGAGCTCTGCGGAGACTAACTGAAAACTCCGATAATGCGTGGTCGGTCTCCGCCCATGGAGGTGTCACAACATTGCTCAAGATTTGTGGAGATGGCAACTGCACTGGAGAGTTGGTCGGCTCGGCTTGCAGGATTCTGAGGAACCTCAGCAGTGTGGGTGAGATCAAAAGGTTCATGCTTGATAAAGGGGCAGTACTGGTCTTCATGAACATCTTGAGACGAAGTAGTGAAGAAGTGTCTCAGATCCAAGCTATAGACTTGCTATACACCATGGCTTCTGATGATGACACCATCAAGCAGAAAGTGGTTGAAGAAGGGGTAATCGAACTGCTTGTGCAGATTTTGGATCCCAATTCTTGTCAATCATTGAAGGCAAGAGAGGTTGCTTTAAGTGCTATTGAGTTTTTCTGCTTCTCAGCTCTGAATGCAGTGAATGTACTAATGAGCTGTGGTTTTCTGGACCGAATTCACTTCTTTCTAAAAAATGGCGAGGTTTCTACTCAGGAACTGGCGCTTAAGACAGCATTTCGCCTTTGTGGAATCTCCGGTGAGATTAAGAAGTTGATGGGCGACATGGGACTCATTCAGGTGCTCACAAACTTGCTTGAGGCTAAGTCCTTTGAGATCCGGGAAACGGCAGCAGAAGTGCTTTGCAGTTTGTTGTCAGTACAGAGAAACCGAAGGAGATTTATTCAGGAAGACTACAATATCAACCGAGTCCTTCAGTTGATAAGCGCTGAAGAGGAGAAATCAGTGATGAAGAAATCCTTGCTTTCTATGCTGATGTCTTTAACAGTGAGCAACAGTGGAAGGAGAAAGATTGTTGCTTCTGGATACATGAAAAATCTTGAGAAGCTTGCAGAGACTGATACACTGGATGCCAAGAAGATTGTTAAGAAACTATCTAGTAAAAAGGTTTGGAATATCTTCAGTAGATTATGGAGTTTGTGAGTAATTAGTGCTCCCTGTTTTCTTTTGCTGTATAATCTTCTGCAAAATTGGTTGGTTTCTCACTGTTAGTAGGAACCAGAGCAGCTTTTCTGAAACAGTCTTAAGTATTTATAAAACCTGCAGAGACCGAAACTGATAAAGTAATCGGCCCAACAGTATCCATGTAAAGTTTTCATTATCTGCAATATGGCGGAATAGAATGTGAAAAAATGTACCTGCATGCTGTCAAGTAAAGTGAATTAAAGTACTCTGTTGTTTAGATTTTGACATTGCTTTTTGGTTTATTTAGGTTTATGAGTCACATAATATTCATTGCAGGCAAACTATTCTCCTCTGGATTTAACTGCACTAAGATGTGGATTCCTCCAGATCACTGACTGCTCTCTGATTGCACTAACAGGCTTCTATGTGTAACTTCAAAATGAGCTTGAGGGTTTTAGTTCTCAACGAACTATAGCTTTGCACTTTGTCCTTTGCTCTTTGTACGTTGTCACTGAACTCTGTGAGCACTGCAAGAAAGGCCATGAATGGAATGGTGTCCACAAACTTCAAAGTAGCTAACAATGTCTGGTTATCCTCCTAAAAGCACCTAAAGCTAAAGGCATCAGAGAATCAAATCCAACAAGTTCCAAAGAATAATTAATGCATTATTGGATATCAGAGTTTGGGGATTCCTGGAAAATATAAACAGTTTGTTGTCATTATGCCCTAGAACTAGGTGATTTTTAAGTTAGTTAATGAATCAATAAGTTGGTTACAATAATTAAAATATGTTACTGGGTTTCCTTGAGATTAACAAAGAATTAGTTGTGCATCACTGAAATGTCCATGTTCAGGATGGGAAGGGCTCACATAGTATAGTTGGGCATGTGCCAAGAGCAGAAGCATGTGCAAGGGTACCCTATTCAAGGCTTGTCCCTTTCATCAATGGCTTTATTAGCAATGCTAAACTACATTCTTGTTTGACCTGATTATTCTTCTTGCTTTTCAGATCTGGATCATACTAATATCCAATCTGACTTGGTCACCATGCTTGTGGATGTGTTTAGAAGCGACCCTGTAGTCTAGCTGGTACATGGATCTGCAAATGAAGGAGCAACACAAAATGGTTTTGAATGTGCTAGTCTCAAGAAGATCAAGTGCAGAGAACACAAGTATCAACCATAAATGCTAATTGTTTTAGTTCTAACCGAAGATGCAAGCATAAGCTTTACCAACCTGCTTTCTGACAATTTTCTGAATCAATTCAGGGCTCATTTTTCTAGCTTTATTTGTGAGTACTATATCTTCTTGATTTTGACATGGAACTTCCACGTGGAATTATACTTCAATCACAGAATTTCAAGCTTAAAAACTACCAAAATTTCGTCAACCTTTTGCCTGGCTGGTTATACACGAACAGCAAGAAATATGTATGAGATTATAACAAATATGGGCATAAAACTAGTAGCTAATGTCATCATTTTGCTTGCCAGCACTTTCTATTTCCACCTATGCATACCTTCGTACAAATGTCCGGGATATTACTTTCATTATAGTGCCACCACTTTAACCCTTTTCCACTCTCTCCATTTTAATCCTTGTCTCCACTTTAAACTACATCTGGAATTTTTCAGTGTGTCTATCATGAGAAACAACATACATTTCCAATCTCTTCTTCTTGCTCTGAAAATAATGGCCTTCAAGCTTGCAATTCTTCACACTCACAAAGGACTGACATAATCCGGACAACCATGATGCATCCTTCATGGACATCAACAGTTTTCTGATATCTTCTTACACAATATCGTTTTTCCCTGGCTGCTGTGCGAAGTCTTCCTAATTTGAAGATCTATGGGAGAAGTGTTTGAAACTTAAGACCACGGATTTCCCACACTGCTCTCTATCGGCCAACAATTAAGTTTATCATTACATGAATTTGATGATTTATAATGTTGACCCTGACAATGCAAGATCAAACGGTTAGTCATTGACCTCATGCTTATTTCTGACTAACAGATGCCAGTCAAGTTTCCTTGATCCACACAGTATAATCAACAAAATCAAGTGATATAGAAATAACTTAAGGCTTTTGTAATGGTGGCCAATTGCTTTGAGGTTTAAATTAATTATCCATGAACAACAGAGTACAAGTTTAGAGTCGTGCCCATGGCAGAACTATTTTCAGTTTACCATGTGACAGACTTTAGTCTTAGTAATGTTGGCTCTCACCTCAAGTCTCAATCACATGCTTGAGATGATATAATTGAATATGCAGAATAAACTAATTGCCAAGAAAGTTCCAAAATAATCATCCTTAATTTCATGGCCCAAACAGTCTGTTAAAGGGAGCAATGTGCATTTAAAGTTTCAGAACAACACATTGAACTGCTTTCATAACAAGAATTACCTCGAACTGTAGAAAAATTCAATAGTCTCAAGAAATCTGTTATGTTGTGTTGAACAGTACTGCTATTGTCAGTTAAAGCATGTTAAACACTTTGTAGTGTAATGCTTGAATGTTCAAAAAAAAAAAAAAAATCAACCAGATTGCCATTTCGCACTTCAAACCTTTCACGTCTGTAGTTTTTAATGTGTCTATGCATTACCAAAATTACGTAACCTACAGTGCCTACAAATGTACACATATTTGAAAGTTTTAGGTACATTAATATCACTAGATAATCTCTCAATGATTCAGCCATCTATAGCTTTAATGCCATCTAACTCATGCCACTAAAACTATGCATTACAGATAAATTTTAAAGATACCATACAAAAGTACACAGTTGTAAGTTTCAAGTATAGCCATACCATTAAATCATCTCTCAAGACTTTGACCATAGACTTTGACCATGTATCATTCAAACTCTTATCTGTTTCTCACTTACACACATATTGGTAAATGCAAAACTCAGTTAGTCTGTAAATCTGTTAACAGTATCTCTCATTTGCTTTTAACGAATTATAGCCTCAACCATGTGCAGGATATTTAAACCAGGAAGCGCTCCATTAGAGCAGAGTGCCCTTACACTAGCAAGTCAATGCCCCAACATATTTTCCTAGTCGAGATGCTCAAAAAATATGTATGCAATGATGGATTTATGTGGCTTACATCCCCAAGCCAGATTTATGAATTGCCTTATAGATTGATGCTTTTAATGAACATATACAAGAATTAAGTTCCTTTTCTACAATGGCTTCTGCAACAATACATAATAATACAATGGAGAGCCTTAAAAGTTGTAAACACACCTTTCCTGATTAGATGATTGGGAATACCAGAAGGCCTAGATACATTTGACTAATGCCAAAAATACAAGTAGCCTACAAACACTATATCTGCAAGTACAGACATGTTGAAAAATGACGTTCCACTGCAACCAAACATTGCCTGCCACTATTTCTTAACGTGAAAAATTTAATAACAGTAAGACATCCAATCCATGCCATTGAAACAATAGTTGTAGTCGTTGCTAAACTTGGTACTTCATGCAGAAGATAACATTGGACAAAGAACATTGTTACCGTCATTCATCTTCAAAGCTCAGGATCTGACAAGAGGAATTAGGGCCATCTCCATCAGCCACCGTACCAAAATGTGACTTCCTTCCGACCAAGTCAGCGACTCTCTTAGCACATCCAGAATCACGAGGGCTGTCAGCAGCGCACCTGATGGTTCTGATCTTTGGAAGCAATTCAACAATCTTCATAATTGACGGAGGAGACACATTCATTGGCATCAAGCATCTTTCTTCAGCAACATTGCTTGGAATCTCCAATTTCATCACAACCTGTGATTCGTCGAGAGACGAAGACTTCTTGTTCACAATTACAGTCGCATCCTTCTGGCCATCCTCGGGCAATGACCATTTCCGCCGCTTGTTCCCCGGATCTTCTCTTGCTCCACGGGTGCAAGCCAAGCTATAGCGGCTTGAAACAACTCTTGCCTTCGCATTCTTTAGCGGCCTCTTCCCAGAAACCAAAACTTTGCTATCTTGGAAGAGTTTCTTGGGCTTCAGACTCCCCAGCGTCGAATCATCTCGCTTCACCGGCTTCTTTGCTTCGACAGTAGCTACCCCTTTCCTCAAATCTGTGACCTTGGAAGCAGCCGGTCGCCGCGGCCTTGGGCTTCTGCTCGAGCTCCGGCCCTTTTCCTTCTTGACGCCACCTTCCTTTCTGATTTCTTGCAGCTTGCTACTTCGACGGAGCTGGGTGGCTGAGAATATCTCTGAGGGCCCAAGACTCAAAACCCTTCGTCGAAGTCCCGTATCTCCAGACTCCATGACCTTCTTGGATCCAATTGGTGTCATCGTAGTCGTTGTCCCTTTCGCAATCGAAGGCCAAGGGTTCGGGGTCGAAGTTAAGCTCAGTTCTTTATCTTTCCCCCGCGCCGAATCCAGCTTGAAAATCTCTGCCGACCCAAGACTAACCCCCTTCCGGGGGGTTCCCGGAGACTCCTCCACCTTTTTCACGTTCCGCTCCATGAACTTCGCCGGCACGATTCTCCGTCTCCGCTCACTCGCTGCGGTGTCCCCAGACGCCCTCTCCGCCTTCTTGATCCGGAGCGCCTCAAGCCTCTCCCTCAGCCGATCGATCTCCCTCTCGACACCCTCAATCTCAGCATCAATGTCGACATCTCCATCGATGGCCCCCTTCTTGCAGAGCTCCTGGAGTGGCTTATTGATGGACGGCACAGGGGAGTTGCCGCTGGAAGCCGGGCTCCGGTTCTCCTTGCGTGAGCCTAGATCGCCCGCGTCGAAGGCGACGTTGGTCCAGACATGGAGGTTGGGGAAGTGGAGAAGGCTCATGGTTGACGAAGAAAGAGAGATGTGTTTGTGTTGGGGGAAGACAGGGAGAGAGAAGGGGTTTCGTTTGGGTTTCGGACATTGGACCGATGGAGACGTGGAGAAGTAGACGTTGGGAATTGGTTGAATCGTGAGCGTTGGATGCCGAAACGGATCTCTCTTGACGCTCCTGTATCATAATTATCCCACTAATCAATGCCGGATTGCAAATAATTACCTTTGAACCTCTTCCAGGATCAGAATTGTTTCCTTAATCGTTAAATAGGCCGTACCTGCCTTTTTTCCCAACAGGTGCAAAAGTCCTGATCTGGCCCACAAGTCCATCAAGCAAACAGCAAGTCATATGCTCTGTAACGCGTTCGCGGGAAGCACCGGATCACGTACAACCAGGCCTGCAGGGGATCTGTAGTCGTTCCCATCAACACCCTCCGATGTCCGGCTTCCGACCACTGTTGAGCTCTCGAGTCTCTTCTTCCTTCTTGGAAGACACTCCGTTCAATCGCTATGGACGACGGTGGGCACGTCTTCTCCATCGACGCCCTCGAGCGCAACGCCGCCAAGGGCCACGGCGTCATCACCTCTATGGCCGCCGGCAACGACGTCATCATCCTTGGCACCAGCCGCGGCTGGATTATCCGCCGCGATTTCGGTGCCGGCGACTCATTCGGTGCCTAATCCAACCCTCATCCCTCTATCTTTCTCTCTGTTCCCAATCACTTACCCCCTCTCGCTGATCTCCAGATCTCGATTTCTCCGGCGGCCGTGCCGGTGAGCAGCCGGTGCATCGGGTTTTCGTCGATCCTGGGGGAAGCCACTGTATCGCCGCCATCCTCCACCCTGCTGGCGCTGAGACGTATTAAACCCACGCCAAGTTGGCTCGCCCCAAGCCCCTCCCCCGCTTAAAACGCCTTGTCGTCAATGCTGTGGCCTGGAATCGGCAGCAAATCATTGAAGGTGTCTATTTTTTGAATGCCCTTTGGTTTTCGACTGGAAAATTTCTCACAGTGTATTGGGATGCAGCGTCGACAAGAGAGACCATACTTGGGACGGAGAATGGGCAGTTGTATGAGACGGCTGTGGATGAGGCGGACAAGAGGGAGAAGTATGTGAAGCTTCTGTTTTAGCTAACTGAGCTTCCAGAGGCCATCATGGTTTGCAGGTGATATGTAATTATGTTTTTTTTTTTCCGAAGTTTTTACTCATCTCCCGTTGTTGCACGGATTGGCGGTTTGTGCTTAGTGTTTTTCCTTCTTTACAGATAGAAACAGCTTTGATTGGTAATGGCACAAGGTACTGTGTCATGGCTGTTACTCCAACAAGGCTGTATTACTTCACTGGAATTGGATGCTTGGATGTAAGTAAATTTGTTCATGAAATTGCTTGCAGACTGCTTATTTTGTTTTTGTTGAATGCATGTATATTAACTTTCTGATAGTATGCACTAGTTAATTGGGTTACTGGTTGATCATATACTAAAAGACTCCTCTGGCTGTAACCACCCACTACTTTATAACAACCCATTAATTAGACCCACTGCCTATGACCTAATAATCGCTTTTATTTATAGACAGTAACTACTCATTAAATTTTCTCAAATTAAGAATTTGTCTAAAAGTGAATAGAGTCAGAAAACCACCATCGCGAAAGCTTATAGAGTGACAGAAGTTTTGAATAATTATTATCGAGATTCGAGATAAGATATTTTTATTTTCGTTCGTTTTCTTTTTGCTTTTATTTTTAAGACAATTTCCTATCGAATGATTTGTAAATCTAATGATAAGGAGAAGGATGATAATTTAAATTTAAACAAAACTCGATAGAAATTAGATATATCAAAATTTTGACATCGATGTATGTTTTGGAAATAAAAAGAATTAAAGTATTATCTTTGCCAAATTTTCGTCCCTCCCCACAGAGGCACAGAGCGGCGAGAGTTGCTTACTGGCAACCGGCAGCGATTCGAGAGTAGGGCGGTCGGAGTGAGACGGCTGATGCCGGCGGCGTGTGGTGTGGCAGTGTGCAGTGCCGCTGCGCGCAGGCATCACGCGCAAGCAGCACGCGTGACTGCCCGTGGCGTGGCTGCACGCAACCTGCCGGCAGCGCGGCTCCAACACAAGACCTGACGTTGGTGCAAATCCAGCGCGTGGCACGGCGATGGAAGCGGCCGGTGGTGCGCACAGCGCCGCAGTGTGCAGGCAGCGCGCACGACTGCGCAGGCTGGAGTTTTGCCAGCGTGCGGCTGCACAGTACGCCAACGTGCAGGGCAGCGCGGACTGCGCTTTGCGCCAAAGGGCGAGGCAGCGCGAGGCTGCGCAGACCGCTCGGGCTGCGTAGGCTGCGGCGACGCATGATCCGGCACGATGGCGTGGGTCTGACGACGATCGGAGGCGGCGGCGACCCAGCGGCGGCCGTGGCCCAGCGGAGGCAGCGGCACTGATGACGGCGGCGGCGAATTAGAGTTAGGGTTTGATGGTGAGTTGAGAAAGAAGAAGGAGATGAGTTTAAGTTTAATTTAGAATTGATTTTGATTTAGGTTTTGGTTTGGAGTTGGTTTGGATTGAGTTTTGAGTTAATTAGGTTAATGATGATGTAAGTTGTTTAGGTTAAATCAAGTAATATGAATTTATAATTTGATGAAATTAGATTGGAAGTTTAATTAGTAGCCGGTCAAACACTTAGAGAAGTTGTTGGTTCTAAATTGAGTTAATCAGTTTAATTCGTTGAATCTAATCTTGGATTTATATAATTGATTAGATATTTGAATTGAATATTGATTTGAAGTTAAATAATATTTTGTAATTGAGGGGCTAAATTGATAATATCTTCTAGTTGATCTAATTTAATTTGTGATCGAGTCGATTCTTTTCTACCGTTTGATAATCTCGACTCGATATTTATTGTGGTTGAACGTTTGGTATATTGAAAGACATATGTAGCAAAACTTTATTGGGCTGGTACCAGTCAACGATTCCTATTTCGGTACGGGATTAGCAAGATTATTAGACATGACAGTAGTCGGTCTTCTAAGTTGTAGGGACGTGATCTGTTGTGTGAGTAGGTGGAATCACCATTCCATCAGCAATTAGGAGTGTATTATGGTATGACTCTACTTGATAGAGGGTCTGACCACACCCTTGTACTGTGTCCGGTTTCCTAAGTTCTAGTAGACGTGATCCGTTGTGTGATTAGACGAGATCACCACTCCATCAACATTAATGTAATAAATCTTAATTTTATGTATTCTGTAAATCTTTTATATATGTTGTTCATTTCATATTGTGGTTCAATCGGACGACAATAGAAGTGTTACACTGGCTGCTGGAGTTAAACATGTCTTTTGTTAGATGAATTCTAATAGGAGTTACCAATTAAGGTGTTTTAATCACTTCCTCAGAATCATTCTCTTGACAAAATTATGGTTTTTTTGTCCAGTTATTTGCTTTCTTTTTTCCTTAACCTTATGACTGTTGACATCATTTATATTTGAGTTCAATAATGGACTATATCAATTTTGAAATGTTGATTAATCATTTTATTCAAATCTGTGAGTTTGCATTAAGGCGTAAATCCTGCTTGACGTGAATCTTGCCTTTAAAACGTTGAAACTTCGAACGTACCATACCCAAAATGAGAACTTACCTAGATTTTATTGTTTTTTCCTAATAATGTAATCTGATTGTAGTCAGTATTTGCTAGTTTCTCTGATTGTGCAGTACATTTTATGGAGCTCCCAGGAGAAATACCAAATAGGTATTTACTTGGTGCATACTTATGTAGGATGGCATATATCATGTTTTGATGGGTTCTTGAATCATTTGACCAATTCATTCAAGTTATTCAAGTGCATTTCCTTGATATGTTTGAATACTTTCATGTGGTGTAGTTGTGTTTAACAGTTTGAATTTGACTATTAGAGGATAGAATAAACTACTGCCTATCAGATAATAGTCAAAAGATACTCAATAGGGTTGACATTAGGTTCATGTCTGATCAAGATAAGATAAGTTGGTCCCTTCTTTGGAGTTTCTCACCTAGTTGCATTCTGCACCAACTTAATTGTGCTGGAAAAGCATGGTCGTGATAGTTGATGCTGATGGATATTCTCTGAAGGATAGTGCTTTATACCCAATGTTGGTTATGAGTAAGAGGTATCGACTGTTTGGACTAAAGAAGGGATATAAGAATATTCTGTATTAATGTCTGGAGTTGACAATACCAGTAGTTGATGTATTTCATTGCAGGTCTCAGAACGGAAAAAAAAGAGGCTTTTGTAGGTCTGTTTAGCAAAAAAGTGGTGATATAGTCTAAAATATGATAATTGATATAAAGCTGGCATCAAATATGGAGAGTCTTATTCTGATTTATCTTTGGCTACCTTTTTACAACTTTGTCATGTTAAAGACTTCCCCCCTGAGGAAGTCAGTGATGACTTGAAAGTGATATTTGTGCCCATCTTTCTGTAAGTTAAGCACACTGTCTGTTGTGATTTTTTTGATAAATGAAGATCATTGATGGGGTAATGTTGTCTTAAACTGAAGTGAACTCCATTTCTTCATTAAACAAAGAAGGGCCAAGCATTTTGCTTGGCTTTCTCGGGCTGGAATCTATCATGGTGACCTAAATTTTGGTGCACAACATAGGTAAAAGCTCATTTTGCATTTATCCATATAGATTCTCATTGCAAAAGTATGTATACGGTCTGTTTTGAGAGTCACATAGTATCTTGTGAGGTTACTATTCATTTATCCTACTTATTGGAAGCTTTTTGAGCAGCTCAATGAGTGGAGATGAAAATTTTGTGGAAAACAAAGGCCTTCTGACTTACTCAAAATTAGGCAAGGCTGTTGAAGCTATTAGACCAAGGTCTCTTGCAGTGTCTGAGTTTCATTTCTTGCTTCTAATTGGTGAAAAAGTTAAGGTATGTTTTGCTATGGACATAAGTGCTAAATTTCTCAAATGCCTGTTGTAAACCTCATAATTTGATGGGCCTACTTCAACATGAAGTTTTTTATTATAAGTTTGGATTGTTATTCAATAGTTCCTTTATGGCTGACGCTAGATTTTCTTACCATTTTAGATGTATGATACCTGCTCCTTAAACTTCCTGCTATGCTTGCTTGTGATGTCTTGAATTTTTATCTGAGTCACTTGCCTCCAATAATTCTCTTATTCATTTTCCCTTCTCTCTAAACCCAGTTAACAAAGATTAGAAAGAGTATGCTTCCAGATATTGCTAGTCTTATGCAAAATAAAGGGCCGACGCAGCAGGAGGAGTGGGGTTGGAAATAAAAGGACTGGCCTCTTTTTGAATCAACAAGGAAGAGTAGAGGAAGAAACCCTCAAGAAATAGTTTAAAAGTAGCTCTGAATTGCAAAATTATCTCCCGTTTTACACACTGAATTTACTCTGTTTTGCCACATTTATTCCGACTTTGTACCTCAAAGTTAATAACTTAGGTTGATATTGTTTGCTGGTTCACTTTGGATCAAGGAATCCATTGCCATCTTTGGCTTTCTTTCTTTGGGAGATATATTGTTAAATTGGAGACTTTGAGATGGGTCTTTATGAGTCACCATCTCAAACCTCTGCCTTAAAAAGTAAAAATGAACTGCACATTTTAGATACGCTGGCATCTTTAGTTTACATATTTGCCAGCTCTTTGATTCTCATTTGTAGGTTGTCAATAGGATTAGTCAAAAGATTGTTGAGGAGCTGAAATTTGACCACGCACCTGAGTCAGTTTCGAAAGGGATCATTGGATTATGCAGTGATGCTACAGCTGGATTATTTTGTGCATATGATGAAAGTTCAATATTTCAGGTTTGTTTGATATGAAAGATATGTCAGATTGAATTAGGCCCTTGTCTTCTTCTACGCATTGCAACATTTCTAAGGTTTTCAATACTTCAGGTGTCCATGCACAAGGAAGGTCGGGATATGTGGCAAGTTTATGTTGACCTGAATGAACATGCGGCTGCTTTAGCCCATTGTCGTAATCCATTTCAGAGAGACCAAGCATACTTAGTTCAGGTAAATGAGCAATTTCCTTTTAATTTGTGCACCCCATTATATGTCTGTGTTGTTATTTTTGCTGTGCTTGATAAATTGAATCTTATCCCTTTCCATTTGTCGATCATTTAGTCAGTGTTTGATATATCCTTTGTTATCACTGGTTTTCATTGGTAAGCTTGGCTGCAGGCTGATGCTGCCTTTTCTGACAAAGATTTCTACAGAGCAGCATCGTTTTATGCTAAGGTAGCGCATATACATTTTAATCAATCTCATTCTAGTTGCAATTGGTTAGTCAGCCTACCTATTCAATTCTGCAAAATTTACTTTTTTTATTTTCTTTATATGATCAGTATGGTTGAATTTCTTTAAAATGAAATGTCCAATGTCTAGACAGATCTTAAATGCAGCAGAGGTGTCATATGTACCTTTTTCGGATCATAACATGCTATAGATTGAATCTCTGGTATAACATTTCCTTGTCCTCTTTGTTTGCTCAGGCCTTATCTGTGTTGGTTGTTTATCACAACTTTTCTGTGAATTTATACAGTAATGGTAGACAGATGGCTGACACTATTAAAGACCAAGTGCACCCTTTATAAAAGGCAGACCACAACATTTGTTTTACTAGATTGAAGATCTCTGTTGAAGTAAATCTTGTTCATAACCTCTTCTTTCTTTCCTAGAAGTTTGAAACATTGTGGGTGCTGTCTGGAATGTCAGTTTAAGGCTGTTATCTCAAACATTCGTATGATTTTAGTTTCTCCCCCTTTTCTTCTTTTCATCTTTTTTTTTCCTTTTTTTCTGTCAGCCCTTACTTCAGTTTTGATCAGCTATCTGCAGTAGAGCTGCCAAAAAAGTGGCTTTTTTTCAGGTATACTGAATAAGGATTCAGATGCCTAAGTTTTAGGGGATCTATATCATATGAGTTCCATGAATTCATGCCCTGTTTGTAAGTATTCATTATAGTGCTGAAGTCTTGATGACAGATTTCAAAATAAAAAGAATGAGCACATTTTGTAGGCATGCTTGTACCTCTTAGTCTAAACTCAGTTTGGCCAATTTTTAAAAATGTTTTGGGAATTGCAGAATACATCTTGATCTTTATTCCAACATTTTGGGAGAAACTATTAATGCATGTTTGTTTCTGTTAGGGCAGTGTATCATATATTGTTTTAGAAACCGCTGTCTTGTCATTATTCAATATAATGAATGCGCTAAAAGAAATCACTGTCTCGAGAACATTCTTTCAGAAAATTTTGATATGTAATCTTCTCCTGACAAGGTAGTTCTGCATCTGAACACAGACATTGGTCATTATGGAAGACAGCAATAAAGTTTTTAAGTAATATCTGGAGTTAGTTGCTTTCTGAAGGTCAATTTATGACTTAGGATTGTTCTATTTTAGGTGAACTATATCTTATCCTTTGAAGAGATTAGCTTGAAATTTATTGGCATAGGTGAGCAGGTATGTATTTCAGCTTTTTTTGTAATTTAAATGACTGGATGTGGTGTAGATTTCATGTTTTATCTTAAGAAGACTTTGCATGATCGTTTTTGAGAAATGATTAAGTCAATGCTTTATAGATTCACCTATATGACTCAGGCTTATATAGAGGATGCATTTTCTTAATTTTATTAGAATGTTTCATATGAAGTTAAATAAGAGAGAGAGCGAGAGAGAGAGAGAGAGAGAGAGAGAGAGAGAGAGCAGTGAAGACTATCTTTGTAAATGTTCACAAATTGTTGTAAATAATCAAAGATAGAACGGTAGTGCTGATTTTTGACTAGGCAAGATGCTACCATGAGATTCAATGAATTTCTCTCAAATTTAGGCTTCAAGAAGTGTTTTGTGAAGAATGCTTTGATGTTGAGGGGTTTTTTGCATGCTTGTAAGTTGCAATATTGTATGCCCACTTCCAAGCAAGTATGCAAATCATGTAGAATTCAGAGATTGTCCAGGTATATTTCAAGAATTAGGGTTTGAGAGAAGGCTAGGGTTTCATTGAATAGAATAAAAAAGTGAGGTAATGTGATTACAGAAAAGAACCCTATCCTGCATACCATAAACTGAGTATTTATATAGGTACCATAGTACTTCTAACTTAGAATGGCTTTGTAAAACACCTTATTACAAATCCTAGTCCTACCAAAACTTAAGCTTGGATTCAAGTCCAAGTCCAATAAGTCCAGCTCTGTCCAGAATTAAAGCATGCTAAGCTTAAATACTTCTACAAATCACTTGTTTAGCTGTGCTGTTGTAAAATGGCCAAGTTACATATGTACAATAGGGGGCCCTGCATGCATCATCCAGACATTTTGGCTTGAATGCTAAATTTTGCACAAAAATCTCAGTGCCTTTACATTTTCAATCAACAAAGTTAATAAGTATTTTTTAAGTTGTGGGACTTGGTTATATTGGTCAGCTTGTCTTACTTGATTCTGAAGTAACTGACAATGAAATGACAAATACTGTTTTTCAAATACATCATGCCAGCTAAACTCAGGATGACTGTAGGTGCAAGATTTTCGAGTATTGTATGGATTTGGTTACATTGCATTTCACTCATATCAAGTCCCATTTTGCCAAGTTGTGGTGCTCTGAACAAGTCTCATTTTCCAGCAATGGTTCCTTTGCTCTCTAGCAAATCTTATCCACATCGCATCTAATTGCTTTTTGATTTCCTCTCCAAGTTTCATAAGGCATAACTTGATCATTGCCTCATCAACTTGTACAGTTGTTATCGCTTATTTTTGTTTGTATATGGCTGAATTTGTTAATTTCAACATTATTTTCTATTCCATTATAATTTATGCTCTTTATGATGAAAATTCATTGTTGCTTTGTGTTCTATACAGGATGCTTTGAGGGCATTCTTATTGCGAAAACTTGATAACCTTGCCAAATAACAATGATCTCCACATGGGCCACAACTGTCTTTAGACAAGGTTGTGCTTCTGAAAACTATTCAAAATTTCACTGTAACACTTGTTTTTGGTGACACTTCTAAGCATATCTTCCACAATCAGTGCCTGGAAATATGAAATTTGTTTCCTGGGCATACTATTTTTCCTTTGGGACATACATATGCATTATTAAGGTGTGTTATTTCTTTAAGTCAGTTACCTCTTCTCACAGTTTGTGAGAGAGATGATGCTGAGAGTTATGCTTATTGCTTTTCTATGAGTAAGCTGTTACTATAGGTATGGCAGCTGAGTGGCTCCATGTTTCTTCTACTGGTTTTTGAAATCTTGTACCATGTTAAAGAGAATTTAGATTGAATGACTGGGAAAGGATTTTCTAAAAACCATTGTCGAGGTGTTGGGTATTTTGGTTAGAGTTTGTTGATTAGCAATTGTTATGTGTATTGTTAGTTCTGTAGCTTTATACACTATTTATTGATTTGTTTTTCAAATAAGTTTGATTGTACAATTCGGCTCAGACAGTTTAAAAATGTAGTAAATGACTCAAATTTAACTGTCTGATTGATATTTGTATGATAATGAATGACAGTATAGACGGAGCCAAATTTTATATGTGTGTGCTCATTTGAGTATTCCGTGATGAGTCGGAACGTTTTACAGTATACTCAGTATTTGGTCTCACCTTGAGGTTGTCTGTTTGGAGGAGGATAAATTATTTTATTTGAGTTATTTAAGATTTGAACCTTTTTGTAAATATTTGACCTTATTTGTAACAAAATTTTGAAAGGGCTTTTATACAAAGTTGCAATTCAATACATTTGATTTCAAATTGAATTGCAATTGGGTTGAATCTGTTCGGATTGTGAATTGCAATTTGATTTTAAATTGAATTGCGATTTTGTATTTCAATCTCGATTCGATTCATTATTTATATTAATCAAATTAATCTTAATTAATATTAAGCTAATGATTATTTGAATTATTGAAAAATAAATTTTTAGTATTATTTACTTGTGGTTTTATTTATGAGTTAAAATAACCAAATATTTTTTCAAAGGTTTTTGAGATTATTTTAATTTATAAATATTATTATTTTGTATTTATTCAACTCTAGTCAATTTAATCCAAGAGTTGAGTTGACATAGAGAAGAAATAAATATAGAATATTTTTGAAAATTTATTTGTGACTATTATGGTTTTTATTGGTGAAATCTCGTGATTTGTATTAGTCTCCAAAAAAGGTAGTATAAAATCACAATTTATTTCAATTCTGTTTTTACTGTTGATTGGGCGGATCTCATGATTTGTATTATTTTTTAAAAAAAGGTAGTATAAGATCATAATTTATCCCGATTTTGGTTTTACTTGTGGTTTGCGGAATCTCGTGATTTGTATTATTCTCCTAAGAGAGATAGTATAAGATCATAATTTATCCCGATTCTGATTTTACTGGTAATTTGTACGATCTAGTAATTTGTATTATTTTCCCAAAAGAGGTAGTACAAAATCATAATTTAATTCTAATTCTGATTTGCTTGTGTTTTCTGCAATGTCATGGTTTGTGTTAGTTTTCCAAAAGAGCTAAAATAAGATCATAATGATAATTCCTATTTGAATTAATAGGATCAATGAAATCACAGATTTTTTATTATTAAAATGTATTTGTTGTGTTTTTGCGCTATCCGTTGCAAAATTTGCAGTATAGAATTTAGTAGTCAGCTCTTCAAGATCGAGATAATGAATTAATCAAATTATTCGACTTGGAGAAGTAAACTAGAAGCTCATTTAGCATTTTAAGGTTTTAACATTGCTCTTGATATTACTGAACTGTCTATTGGGTCAAACAAGTTTGAAAAATGGCACAGAGCACATAAGTTAGGAAGACTGATAATCAGAAAAACAGTTTCTGAAACAATTCGTGGCAATTTGCTAGATGTTTATTTTACCAAATAATTACTTAAGAGTATTCATGATAGATTTGTTAGGTCCTCTAAAGCTAAAATATTGTCTTTGAATCGAAAACTGCACAACACAAAATTGGCTGAGTATGAAAATGTTTGAGAGTATATTTTGATAATATTTTCAATTGCACATGAGTTGAAAAGTTTGGGTTTAAGTTTTGATGATAAATATGTTACATATTATATACTGGACTCGCTGCCTGGATCTTTGAGACTTTTATTATCAGTTATAATATACATGATTGTCATTGGACGATGGATGAATTGCTGAATCAGTGTGCCTCAGAGGATAAAAGAAGGAAGACTGTTAAAGCTGAACTTATTAAAATTAAATCAGCAAATTTGGCTGAAAAGAAACAGAAGTTTAATTCTCGGTCCAGAAAGTTCTTTAAGAAGCAAGCCTGGAAGAAGAAATTTGTTAAGAGAAAGGATGATGTGAAAGGAAAAACACCTGTTCAGTTAAAAGAAAAGGTTTGCTTTTAATTGTAAAAGAAAAGAATATTTTGTAAAAGACTATTACAAATTGAAGTTTCTGTAGGAAAAGAAATAAGTTAAATTTAAATGTTTGGTTTGTTTTGAGTCAAATTATATTGATGTTTCTCTTTATGTATCGATTGTGGACTCGGATCATCGACCCATTTATCAATTATTATGCAGGGATTCCCTAACTTAAGGAATTCAGATGATTATGAGAAGTATGTCTTCATGGGAAACAATGAGCAAGTTGAGGCCGTCGTTGTTGGGACATACATTTTGGTTCTTCATGGTGGTCATACTGTTTTACTGTCAAATACAGTTTTTGTATCAGTTATTAGACGTAACTTACTGTCAATTTTCAGACTTACAGAAGCTGGTTATTGTTTTGCTTTTAGCAAAAACTGTGTATCTTTGATGTATGACAGTATTGTTGTTGCTACTAATACTGTATCTTATGGTTTATATAAATTGCATGTGAAATTGGAAGTTGATTCTACAGTACAGTGATACAATGTTGATTCCAGATATATATATTCTTGTGATCCGAATGTGTAGTTGGATAAAAATTCTCCTCGTCTATAATATTATCGTTTAGGTGATATTGGTAAAGACAAACTGGAGAGACTCTGCCATGACAGAATTCTACAAAATATAAATTTTGATGGTTTTGGTATCTGTGTAGATTGTATTAAAGGAAAGATGACAAGAATATCATTTCCAAAAGCATTAAAATATAATAATTTGTTAGATCTAATTCATACAGATATTTGTGGTTCGAATGGGGTAGTCATAAAGAATGGTCAGAAGTATTTTGTAATATTCTTTGGTGACTACTCACGATATAGATATGTGTATCTATTGCACAGAAAGTCAGATATGTTTGAAATATCTAAAATGTATAAAGCTCGAGTTGAAAATCAACTGGACAAAAAGATTAAAATTATTAGATCAGATAGAGAAGATGAATACACTTTAAATATTTTCCAACAATTTTTACAAGAATATGGAATCATTGCAAATATAACAATTGCAGGAAATCCAGAGTAAAATGGAGTAGTAGAAAGGAGGAACGGGACTTTGATGAATATGGTACGTTGTATGTTAGTTTTCAGTGAATTCCTAGATTTTTTATGGGGCGAAACACTGAAAATGACTACATACATCTTAAATAGAATATCATTCAAATTTATTCCTAAAACTCTTTTTGAGTTATGGTTTGACAGAAAATCCAATCTAAATCATCTTAGAATCTGGATTGTAATACAGAAGGTAAGATTGCTGAACTTAGTATGCCAAAAACTGCAGTTCGGAGTTTAAGCTATAAGTTCATTGGTCTTTCGGACAGATCTAAGGGTTATAGGTTATATAATCTTGTTTAAGACTTCATATTTTAAAGTAGAGATGTTAAATTTCTAGAACATCTGTTGCAGAAAGTAAAAGAAAAAAAAAATTAAAGTTGAGGATAAGTCAGATAGAACTGAACAAGATGAAACACCTACGGCTATGCCAAACCAGTCAAATGAAAGACCCAGAAAAATTCGTAGATCAGGTATGTCAGATGACTATGTTATATATTTAGAGGAAACTAGATATATGCATATTTAGAGTTCAGATAATATTGATGAAATGTCTATCTCATTGATCACAGAAAATGATGATCTATTGAATTTTTCAGAAGTAATAAGTAGTGAGAATGCAAAATTCTAATTGAATGTAATGATTGAAGAAATTGATTCAATGTAGAAAAATGAGCTTTGATCTTTAATGTCAACTCCTGTAAACTACAAATCAATTGGCTGTAAATGAGTTTACAAAACTAAATTAAAAGTCAATGATAAAATTGATAAATATAAAATAAAATTGATTGTTAAAGGATACACTTAAAGAGAAAGCATTGATTATAATGAGACATTTTCTTCAGTCTTTAGAAAAGATTCATTGAGAATCTTCATGAAATTGGTTGTATACTGTGATTATGAACTCATTCAGATAGATATCAAAATAGCATTTTTGAATAGAATTTTTGAAGAAGAAATTTATATGATTGAGCCAAAAGGGTTTCTCAGAAAATGTAATAAAATAAAAGTGTGAGACTATATAAATCCATCTATGATTTAAAACAAGTCTCTCAACAGTGGTATATTAAATTTCATAAGTTAATTACAAAATTTGGCTTTTGGGAAAATACACCTGATAATTGTGTATAACTGAAGGTCAGTGGAGGTAAAATTCAAATATTAATGTTATATGTTAATGACATTTTATTGGCAGATAATGAACTGAATTTCCTTAGAGAAACTGAAAGGATATTGTCTATAATTTTTAAAATGAAGAATCTTGGCAATACTTCATATGTCTTGGGTATTAAAATATACAGAGACAGAAAGCGTTGATTATTTGAGATTTCTTAGGAGACATATATTTGCTAAAATTCTTAAGAAATATGGTATGAATAATTATAAAGTTGGAGAGTCACCTATAGTTAAAGATGATAAGTTAATCTTCAGTAATGTCCTCATAACGAAATTAAAACATAGGAGATACAGAAAATTTTCTATGTTTCAGCTGTTACTAGTTTGATGTATTTGATGATCTATACCCATCCAAATATTGATTTTGTTGTGGGACTTTTTGGTAGATATCAAAATAATACAGGAATGACTTATTGGAGAGCACTTAAGAAGATTTTTCGTTATTTGAAGAAAATCCAAAATTATGTGTTCTTATTTGATGGTTATAAACCATTAAATATTCTTGGATATACAGACTCTGATTGGAAAAGATATGTGGACAGTTTGAAGTCTATATCTGGATATGTGTTTATTTTGATAGAGAGAGTTATTTCATGACGTAATATAAATCAAACTGTTACTGTTTTGTCAACTATAAAAGTAGAGTACATAACTTATTGTGAGACTAATAAACATGCTATGTAATTGAAATTTTTTTCTCTGATCTCCAGGGGGTTGAATATATTGATAGGCCAATCCAGATAGTTTATGATAATGATGCAGGTATATTTTTCACTAAGAATACTAGATGTCATTTCAAGGTAAAATATATTGAGCTACAATTTTATTATGTCCTTGAAAAAATTCAGAAGAAGGATAATGTTATTTTACGGATCTCCTCTACAGATAATCTGATTCACCCAATGACTAAAAACCTGACGGTGAAAATATTTAAATAGCATGTTAGTCATAAGGGGATAATTTACAAACACGATGTCATGTTTTGATTGTTACTGCATTTTTATCTGGTTATAGTTTATTTGTCAGTAAACTATTACTTTCCCCATATGAAATTATTTAATTGATGTGTTTTGTTTGTAATCTTCCAGTTTAGAAGATGGAATCCTTGGGAATACCGTGGGTTATTAGGTAAATTGGTGATGGCCACCTACATGAGGATTTAGTGATCATGTGTATGTGATTACTGAAATGTTTGAGGTGAAGGTATGACTGGGCATTATATTTATTTTATACCTCTTATTTAGATGAAGTGTATTGACACTTGTGAGATGTCCTTAATAAAGTTTGTGCATCTAAGTGACGTGTTTCTGAGAAAAGTACGAAATAAGTAGACCGTCAGTGGAAAAGGTAAGGAAATTCTCACTACTGTTATATTTATTATATGTTTTATTCTACGAGTACATTATTTATGTTTATGTTTGATGTTATTCAGCTCAACTGATATAGTATTTTACTTATTTTGACATGGAAACGGTTGGTATACCATTAGTATACATTCATCCATGGTTGGGCATGTATGGGGACTACTGAGAAAGAGTGGTATGGTCCATTATCTCTAAATTGCACAGTTGGGATTCCATTGCTGAAAATTAATTTTTCAAAATTATTTTCAGTGTACATGTATCTATATATGTATAAATAAACAGATCTATAGGTCAAGTGGGAGATTATTAGTCCTGTGACATTATCGACTGTTTATTGATTTGTTTTTCAAATAAGTTTGATTGTGCAATTCGGGTCAGACAGTTTGGAAATGTAGTGAGTGGTTCAAATTTGACTGGCTGATTGATATTTGTATAACAATGGATGACAGTATAGACGGAGTCAAATTTTATATATGTGTGCCCATTTCGGTGTTCCGTGATGGGTCGGGACGTTTTACAGTATATCCAACATCTGATCTCATCTTGAAGTTTCCTGGTTGGAGAAGGATAAATTATTTTATTTGAATTATTTGAGATTTGGATTTTTTTGTAAATATTTGACCTTATTTATAATTACAAAATTTTGATTTGTAATTATAATGAATTTCGAAGGCTTATTTACAAAAGGTAGGATTCGTGTATTGAGATTTGAGATTTGAGAAATAGAAAAGGCAGGATTTCTATTTTTGTTCGTTCTCGTCTCGTTCAAAGGAAATTTTTTTTATATTTTGAAATTTTTCCTCTTTAATTTTTTCCCATCAAAGAGTGGTAAGGACTTAAGGTGTATCAGTTGGAAATTACGGATAAAAGTTTTAGATTTTCATTTCAGACCTGGGGTATGTAAATTTGTTTAATTCAATTTTAAACTTGATTTTCTCGCGGGTCTTGCGTCAAAAGGTAAAATCGGAGCTCGCATGTATTACATTTGATTCCTCAATTTTGAATTAATTATACTGAGCTCATGATAATTTTGTTGCTCACTTGTAATTGAAGTTGCTCTAGAATACTAAATTGCAAATTGGTTCACCATTTGGTTATTTCTCATTTTTTCACATGGTAAATATAGAATTTGATATTATCATTTTGATTATTTCCACTGCTTTATTTGTATTTGATATTCTTTTATGGGGAATTCATATGGTTGTAGATCAATCTTCTGTTGTTGGAAGATGACTCAGGCACAGTTGACAATGTTGCCTCAGAAAGCAATTCAGAATATAAATCTATCATTAGAGAATTTAGAGCCTTTTTAAGTGATTGGAAAGATGTCCTTGATGAGGTGACAACTATGAGATTACTAGAAAGGTGAGCTCCTTGCTTGATCCTTCGGTATGAGCCTGTATAGGTTTTCTAGTTTGAATTTGTATCTGCATAGTCATCTTAGCAGTCTTACATCTGCTTGTTATTTCTCTTAGCAACATTATATTTGGCATAATCAATATGACAAATGGAACCAATCAACCAAACCATTTTGACTCGTGATAGCTAAAGTATGGCTTGTCTTTTTAGTAAAGAATATGTGCTTCATTTTCTATCATGGTATCATCATGAACATTACTGGTTTTAATGATTAACAAATTCATATAATTCTTGCTTCATGGTGATAAGGCTGTTATCTATTTTCCCAGAAAGGAAAGGACTGTACCAAAAAGGACACAGATCACAAGATTCCATAATGTTGATGATAGAAACTTTTTGTTACTATTTTTTAACAAGAACTTCCGTCTTCTAGCTACCTTTCTTCTTTTCTAAAACAACAGCCATTCATTGGTGATCTCTAATAGTATTTTTAACTGAAATTTGGTCTAAACTATCAATCTGCTCCGTTGGTGTAGGATGATTTTATTAACAAAATTCTTATGAGTTTCAATTGATATGAAGAACTGATATTGCATATGTTTATGTTTCTTTAAGAAAGTCAAATGACTGATTAAGTTGCTGGAACTAAGAGATTATAGGACTCCTTGAAACATAACTGTAACTTTGAGAAAATCGTCTCTGATCATTTGCTGCCGAATTCTTTGCCTCTTCTATCCATGTTCATTTATGCATTCATGTCTTATTTTCTGATGCAATCTCCTTTCCTCAGTGTTATCAGGATTGGAATAGGGATGAATATTTTTTAAGATATTATGATTTAAAATAGAACATGTTATAATATCATTAGAAAAGTCAATGATGACTAATCAGTAATTGATCGATTCATAGATTTGTATTATCCTTTTGAATGTTGGAAATGATAGTTTTGAAATTTTAAACATGAAAAGAAGAGGCAGTTTCAGTCTCGTCCTATTTTATGCTAGCCTTAGCCTCATGTCCTGTATTACTGTCCTTGTACCTTTGGTATCTCTTGTTTGAAATCTTATTATTGTATTAAAATGGTACAAGGTAACTTAGTGGATGAGTCTAAGACACCCTATCTTTGGAGTGGGTAGCGGATAAAGCATTGTTACTATCCATTTCTTTTTGTATTTGTGTTTTCTTCCTAAAAACGAGGACACTATCCTTTTTTATACAAACTCTGAACTTCATCAAATATTTATAGGAAAAGCAAGTGCATGATTTGTAATTGTATTGCTTGTTTCTCATGGAGAATTCAACTATAAGAAAGACTTTAGAGTTTAGTTTTGAATATTTGAATAAGGTTATCAACGCATTGGCAACAAAATAAGTCCATGGGGGATCTAACAAACACATTGAATTGTTCACTTATCCCTGCTTGCACAGATTTTGACGTTATCTACGCCCAAAGGCTTGTTTAGTCTTCACCAAAGACTGAAGTAAATAAATTGTCTTCTTTCCCTATTGCTCACTAGAAACAAACCCTGCTTGAGTATTCTGTTGATCTTATGTCATTTTGAATTCGATAATTTAGAACTTACTATATGCTTGTAGTTATGGCCAAGTTGATGAGTTCGTGTATTTTGCTGGCTTGAAGGAACACTATGAAACTGTGATTTACCATTACATTCAGGTCAGAATTTCCACTGCAAATCAACTATATAATGGCGTAGGTTCTGTGTTAAAACTTGAGAACTAGATGTAAAAGTTCTTTATCCCTGATGTATCTATAGCAGGCTATGCTTCCTAGGGGTGAGCAAAACCGGTTAACCGAACCGGTTTTGCTCATTTGAGAACCGGAACCGGATTCCGGTTCTCAAAAAATTGAGAACCGGAACCGTATCGATTTGGATGAAGAACTGGTTTTCCGGTTCTAAACCGGTTAACCGGTTTTAGATTATTAATTTTCTGCAAATTAACAACCATTGTTTTGTATCAAAAAATAAAAAAATAACATTGAATTTCAAGTAAACTTTTACAAGTTACAATAATTCAAATAAAGAAATAACATTGAAATAAAGAAATAACTACTGAACTTTTACAAGTTACAATAATTCAAATAGTTTCTTAAAAACTTAAGAGACAAGATCACCAAAATAGAAGCAAATCAAGCAATAGCAGTATACATTATGCACTTATGCAGTGGCAGTGCAGCAGACCAACAGGCAGCAGACAGCAGTAGCCAGCACTCAGTAGTAGACCAGCAGGCAGCAGTATGCAATTATGCATATTCTTGCAAAAAAAGAGCTTAGACTAGCAGTACAGCACTCAGTAGTAAACCAGCAGGCAGCAGTATGCAATTAGAGTCACCAAGAAGATAATCTCTCTGTCCGGATGGGATAGGCTATGCAGCGCAGCTGCTGCAACAGACCAGCAGCCAGGTACCACCGCACCAGACAGCAGTAGTAGACCAGCAGTATGCACTTATGCAGTGCAGCAGACCAGCAGCCAGCAGGCAGCAGTAATAGACCAGCACCAGCAATATGTACTTATGCAGTGCAGCAGACCAGCAGGCAGCAGTAGTAGACCAGCACTAACAATATGCCAATATGCACTTATGCAGGGTAGCAGACCAACATGCAGCAGGCATTAGTGCAACAGACCAACAGGCAGCAGACAATAGGCATCATGTGTTCAGTAGTGCAGCAAACCAGCAGCCAGCAGGCAGCCAGGCACTAGGCACTAGGCAGCAAGCACCATGTCCAGTAGTGCAGCAGACCAGCAGGCAGCAGCCAGCAAGCACAATTCCAATGTTTTACCTGAAGAAATCAACAGTTTGAGAATACTAGTCAGATCCCTATTTGTTGGCAGATTCATAGGAATGCAGATAAATTTTTTTTAGATAGTTTCAGTCTTTCAGATCTGTTTCTGAAGTTGAGACAGTATCAGAGGCCCAGAGGGATTATGCAGTGTACTAGTATAGCAGACTAGCAGCAGTAGATCATTCTTCCCATGACTTGAGATATCTTCACTTTGTCCTCTTTTCTTCCTTACATTTGTTCTTTCAATTGGCTTAGCAGTTAGCAAAATAGCAGTTAGCATTCAATATGTGTAAGTTTGGCAATAATTTTGTAATCAAAATCAACAGTTAGAGAATAGAGATTAGAGGACAGATAAACAAACCAGATAATTTTGCTGGCACTGGCAGATTCATAGGAAATGACATCAAGAAAGAAAATTAATCATCAACTGAGATTATTGTTTCCATTTTGCTCGTCATTTCTGCAATTATTAAGATAACACATGTGAAATATATAGCATAAATATTAAAATCAATAATTAATTTCTACAGAAATAATACAATGAATGAGTAATTTTTACCTGCGGATATTTTTTCAATTTCCTCAAGTGACTCCTCAATATTAATAGGAGAAGTAGAAGAACGCAACCAATCTTGTGTACAAATAAGAGCTTCCACCATTTTTGCAGATAGAGAACTTCGAAATTGATCAAGAACTCGACCTCCTGTACTAAAAGCTGACTCCGAAGCAACGGTAGATATGGGCATAGCAAGCACATCTTTAGCCATCATGGAAAGAACTGGATACCTACCACTGTTTGCTTTCCACCACAAAAGAATATCAAAATCTTTTGCCTCATCTGCACGTTCCTCCTCCAAATACTTATTTAATTCTGTTTTGCAAGTGGAAGTCTTCTGTTTTGCTTTTGCTTTTCTCAATTCATCTGAACCAGCTGAAGTACATCAAGATTACTTGTTCCAGTAGCATTCGTTTCTTTTATCTGTTCAACTCCTGCAACACTATGGGAAGAAGAAGATGACTTTTCTATAGATAAATATTCTTGAAAAAGTCTATCCAAAACATTCTTCACTTTACCCTTCAACTCATTGACTTTTTCATTCTCATAACTTTCCTCAATCATCCAATCTACACTCTCCAACTTTAGCCTAGGATCAAGCACAGAAGCAATAAATAGCATAATATTAAGCTTTTCAATATTTGCCCAATATTTATCATATTTGGTCTTCATCTTAAAAGCCATAGTACTTAAGCAGAAGTCATCTGATTCAGAAAACTTCCTGATCATCATGCCAATTCCATACATGCTTTGCATATATATATTTCCTGTAACATAAGAAGAACCAGATATGTTTAAGGTAA
The DNA here is from genome assembly GCA_005019695.1 of Trichopus zeylanicus subsp. travancoricus. Lineage (NCBI taxonomy): Eukaryota > Viridiplantae > Streptophyta > Magnoliopsida > Dioscoreales > Dioscoreaceae > Trichopus > Trichopus zeylanicus. The sequence goes on along the minus strand of RXID01015228.1, from coordinate 77,676 downwards.
TATCATAAAATACTTGCAAAAAAGGTAATAAAGCTCGAGCAACATCCCAATCTGCATGTGTGGTAAGCCCTATGACTTTCCCTTCATTAGCTCCTCTGCATATTTGAAATCTTGGATCTCCAATAATTCAAAAGCTTTCTGAAATTTCAAAGTAACATCAAGCATTAGATAAGTAGAATTCCATCTGGTTTCAACATCAAGACAAACCAGACTTTTGCATTCTATTTTTTCTTGCTCCACACAAAGCTTGAACCTCTGTGCTCTTGCTGGTGATGATCTCACATATTTAACTGCAGCCCGAATTCTAGCAATAGAGTCATTTGAATCTTTAAGTCCTTCTTTAACAATCAGACTCAGGAGATGTGCACAACATCTGACATGCAAATACTCACCATTAAGTACATGACCTTTCCAGCTATCAAGCCTCTTCCTCAGGTACTGAACTCCAACATCATTAGAAAATGCATTATCTACAGTAACTGTGAAGACTTTATCTATGCCCCAATCAAGCAAGCACAATTCCAATGTTTTACCAATTACCATACCAGCATGACTTGAAACAGAACAAAAATTAAAAATTTTTTTTTTAAGCTTCCAATCATCATCAATATAGTGAGCAGTCACACTCATGTAGCCCAAGTTTTGGCATGATGTCCAACAATCAGTTGTGATACTCACTCTTTGTTTTAACTTGCTAAAAAAATATTTCAATTTTTTCTTTTCCTCAAGAAATATTTTGAAACAATCTCTAGCAACAGTAAAACGGGAAGGAACATCAAATTTAGGTTGCAATGTAGAGGTATAGAACTTAAACCCTTCACCTTCAACATGTTTGAAAGACAGTTCATCAAGAATCAAATATTTGGCTAATGCAATTCTACATGCTTCTTGATTAAAATTCCATGTAACAAGTGTGCGAGCTTGAGTGCCAGTGCCAGTGCCAGTGCCGCTGTCATCACTAACTGATTGAAAGGCTAAAGTTTTTTGTTTTTTCACCACCATGTTTGGAGGATAATCTCTGCATCTACTTAAGTGATTACTTAAACCACTTGTTCCATAATTAGAAGGGCATGAAATGAGACTTCCACAATAATTACATTGGGCTTTATCCTTATCACCATCTTCACTGGAATTTACTTTAGAAAAATAGTCTCACACCCAAGCTTTCTGATTTGTTTTATTTATCACTATTTTTTCTCCTTTTCCAAGCTTTCTGATTTGTTTTATTTATCTCTGAAGTTACATCTTGAACTTCACTAGCCTTCTCAGTGTTCTCACCAGTATTTTGATTTTGACATAAATATTTTATATCTGAAGCATTCCTACTTGTATTTTCATTAGTGATTTCTCTGCAGGAATCCATCTAAAATAGAAGAAAGAAGATATATGACCAACAGACCAAGCAATCAAGCATGCAAGACTTTGCAAGTAATATTGTTCCTAGTAGAACTTCAGAAAAGACAATTACGGTATTACCTAATTCACAGAACTGAGCCAGTTGGCACTATAAGCCACGCCGCAGTAGGAAAATCCCCGAACTAGTTGAAATTCAGCTCGCAGTCCCAAAATTTCTGAGAAAACTCTGAAAAAATAGATCACAACATCAGTAAAAATTAGAAATCATAGAAGAGCTGGTACTTGAGAGAGAGGGCATACCAGAGGTCCAGAGTAGATCGCTGCTCTGGCGATTGGCGATGTCGCTGCTCTGGCGATGGACGAAGGACAAATCAGAGCAAGTGGCGACGAGATCGGAGATGCAGGGACCTAGGGTTAGGGTTTTGAACTCCCGACCTTTAAGAATGAGAAGAGAAAACAGAGCAAAAGGCGCGACGGGCGGTGACCGGTGAGATCGAAGATGCAGAGACCTAGATCTAGGGTTTGAGCCTTTGACAATGAGAAATCAGAGCACGAGATGGCCAGATCGGAGATGCAGGGACGTAAATCTAGGATTTGAGACTTTGAGATTGAGAAATCAGAGAAAGAGGCGACGAGATCAGAGAGGCACAGACTTAGGGTTAGGGTTTTGAACTCTTACCTTTGAGAATGAGAAGAGAAAACGGAGAAAAAGGCGCAGCAGGTGGCGTCGCTGGTCGCTACGAGTGCGGGGCCGAGGGCGAGAGCGTGGCGGCGTCGCTGCGAGTGCGGAGTCGAGGGCAAGAGCGTGGCGGCGTCGCTGCGAGTGTGGGGTCGAGGGCGAGAGAGAGGCGGCATCGCTGCGAGTGCGGGGTCGAGGGCGAGAGCGAGGCGGCGGCGCTGCGAGTGCGGAGTCGAGGGCGAGAGCGAGGCGGCGTCGGCGCATCGCTGCGAGTGCGGGACTGCGGAGTCGAGGGCGAGTGCGCTCAGTGCAGGACTGCGGGGTTATGGTTAGGGTTTCAGATATAGTTATATATATATATAGATAGAAAACCGGTACGGTTCCGGTTAACCGGTTTTTCAGAGAACGAATAACCGGAACCGGAACCGGAAAACCGGTTCTGTGAAATTTCAGAACCGGAACCATACCGGTTTGCACTGATAACCGGTTTTCCGGTACGGTTCTCAACCGGTACGGTTCGGTTAACCGATTTTCCGGTTGTTTTGCTCACCCCTAAATTGCTTCCTCACAGACATCACACACGTGCATTGTATATTATGTTTTCTAAAAAAATTGACGACCTTTTGCCATTGGTGTGTTTTGAGATTTGCACGATTACAAAATATTGATTTTGCAGGTTGTGGTTGTCAAAGCATCTTTTTCTGCTTACACAAAATCTCAATCTGCAATTACTGGCCAGACATTGTTAAAACTTTTGAAGTGATATATTTGTGCATAGACACATATTATGCATATTGGCATGATATCATCATCCACAGCTCAAACTGATTGGAGATTAGCCATTGGTCGTATATGATAGCATAACTATTTATGAGGAAAATTCGTGGGTTTGGCTTGATAGAATTGAGCAGATGGAGCAGAAAACTATGTCAATTCTTTGGTTTTCTTACGATAAATATTACCTTGTTCATGATTTTAATTGCATTATAAACAATAGAAGCTAGAGGTTCAAGTGTCATATCTAAGTAGGGATGAATTAACCATATTCAATACCATTGTTGCTTCTTATTGACTTGTCTGGTTGTAATAGAAATTATTTTCATAAATTGACAATGGAATATTGGATATGCAGTGTTGATTTAAAGACTTAGATGAATATCACTGAAGTTCTTTTAGTGCATGTGGCAAAAATTTTGGGGATTTTCTTGTTAGTTGAATTGTTATTTTCAATTATTTTTCTTTCCATTTGAATTGGTAATTGACACTGAAAACAGTTCCTGTATGTTTTGTTAGTGTGACAATTTTATTCTTTACTGCTTCTACAACAATACTTGTATTGTCCAGTTAGTTTATATTATGAACTACATGGATTATGGTGTTCATTTAACATATATCTTCTGTTGCTTTTAGCAAAGAGAAACAAAGAAAGCTTTGGAGGTTCTTCAGAGACCTAATGTTCCCATAGACCTTCAGGTAGTTTGCTTTATTAGTCCGCAGGGCCATCAGTTTCCTTGAGTTTGATACAATAAAAATATGATAGCTTGTTTTAATCTTGTTCGCTTTTGTCATTTGGTTGCAGTATAAATTTTCCCCTGATCTTATTATGCTTGATGCTTATGAGACTGTTGAATCATGGATGAATACAAAGAAGCTCAACCCAAGGAAACTAATACCAGTGATGATGTGATATGCAAGTGAACCACATGCCAAGTACTTGTTTAATTGTTTTTCCTCAGAACAATTTACTATCACTTTAATTGCTTTGCAATTGACCTTTTTTGTTGCTTTCTTGCAATTACCCAGATAAATTTCTTTTTCTCCTTATTTTGAGAAGTTTCCTATCAGGGGTAGTTCATTGTTTGCATAAACATCAGTCAGAAACCTATCCATGGAAATTTGGGGTCATGTTTTACTTTTTTGGCCTTTAACTAGATCACTTGTGTGCTTGTTAAACTTCTAAATATTATAAGGTTTTGGGTACTTTTTGACAAATCAAGACCACAAACTGGTTCAAGTTTGATGAATATGCATCTTGGTTTGCTGTAGCTCTGTTTGTTCGTTCATGATTGGTGTCGTTTTATGTTTCAGAAAGAGCCATAGTTGATCCAAACTGCCCTTTTACTGTGAGGTTTCTACTGCCTTTTATATTTTTTGTATCTTATTGCACTGAGCACCAAGTTTTAACAAAAGGAATGATGCATCAATTGTTTTTATTACAGTTAGTACTGTACAATGCAAAGATTTCCACCTTATTGCACCTATTACCTAAGTTGTTTCATATTGACATGAGTATTGTATATGGCCAAAAGTCAATTTAGTGATGGTGCTGGTGGGTGGGGGTGTGTGTGTTTTAGGGGCTGCTCAAAGCCATCTGTCTCATTTTAAAAATGCCAGGGATTATATTATCATGCATGCTCAAGCTAATCCACTTTTTTCTTTTTCTAGTGGTTTTTTACTTTATTCTCTTTTTTTTCTGGAGAAGTTGATATCATCAATTATTTTTATCCCCATACTGATCGTTCCAAACAGGAATGAAACCCATGAGGTGATCAATTATCTAGAGTTTTGTGTCCATAATTTACTGAATAAGGATCCTGGCATTCACAATTTGTTGCTTTCCTTGTATGCCAAGCACGTTGGTAGTTGCCCCTATCTGTAGATGCTTAGTTGTTAGTTGCATTTTACACGTATCATTTTAGTCATATGTTTTCAATGAATTAATCTGTAGCTTTTGTTGTTTGTTTTCAACAATCAGTAAGCATATGTATTGTAGATCAATCTTTTGCTGCAAAATTTGCTTTGTCATTTTGAATGTAGTGTCCAGCAGATCATTTCATGGAAAGAATGAGTTCACTTATCTAAGTGGTATTGCAGCTAACTTGATGGTTGCCATTCCATTTATGCATCATACAAGGGCATGAAGATTGCATAGATTAGGATGTGGTCATGGTGCATAGTTAATCTTATATGATTTTATGATAGGCTTTGATACAAGGCCATGGCTTATCTTATATGATATTAAGATTGGTTATGACTCTTATGTAGATTGTGGACATGGTGCATGATACACATGTTGACATGCATTCAATACAAATCTATGTATAATAGGTCCTCGAATATTCTACTTGAAAATTATTACCATGTTAATGTTTTTCTTGGGGAGCTGAAGTTTAATTTTCTAGGTGCCAACAAGCTTCTAGTTACACATAAAATTTCCTGCTTTGGATGGATATCCAATTTGCAAGCAAGACAAATTTTTTCCTCCCTGATTGAACTTGACTGATGGCATTTCATCCAGGAGGATGATAGTGCACTGCTGCGGCTCCTGCAATGCAAGTTTGGCAAAGGACAGCCAAATGGCCCTGAATTTTTTTATGACCCAAAGTATGCACTTCGACTTTCCCTGAAAGAGAAAAGAATGTGTGCTTGTGTTCATATATACAGCATGACATCCATGCATGAAGAAGCAGTTGCTCTTGCCTTGCAGGTAAAAGCTTATGCTGATTTTGTCTTTTGAGAGTTAATGATATTCTTCTATCTGATTTTTAACAAAATAACTTCACGTTGTTCCTTTTCTTCTATCTTGGATTTTTGGCAAAATAACAAATCCTTTTTTGTATTTTTAGTGAACTTTCAGCATGTCTTTGGTTATTGTTTGAGAAATACTCAAGTGTATTTCTGATGTTCCAGAGAGAGAGAACTGTTCAGTGAAAAAAATTATTTGTTTACATCTTCTCCAGGACTAACCTTTATTCTTGTTGGCCTTGTTTTTTGGTTAATAACTATCAGGCTCAATATGCTTTGAATTGTGAATCAAGATAAGTCTTGCAACTCAATTCATGTAGTCTATTTAATCTAAGCTTCAAGCCTTCAACTGACGCTTGAGTCTCTATAAAAATAAGAAGAAAGTAAAAGAATTTGCCAAATATGCTCTTGGCTTTGTATATAATCATCATTTGATGTTGCTTGGTCATATTAAATGCAAACCAGGTTGGAGTTGGTGCTAGCTGACTAGAGAGGTGGAGCATGAAAGGCTTCAATAAAGGATTCAGGGAAAAATGCAAACGTATTGATTTCAAAAGGAATTCATATCTAATCCACTACCTGAGTTAAATTTGTAACATTACCTCTTTTCATTGCTCGGATACTTTCCTTGCATATAATCTTTGCCGCAATTCATATCTAATCCACTACCTCAGTTAAATTTGTAACATTACCTCTTTTCATTGCTCGGGTACTTTCCTTGCACATAAGCTTTGCCGCACTCTAACAAATTATCTCTGAACATATTCTGTGTGATTATATTGCCAAAACTTTTTTACAATCACTTTGTGCATGAAGAAGAAGCCTGATGGATCTATTAATTTTTATCTGTAAACCATTTCTTATTTCCATTTTTTTTATATTTGCACTGATTTCTAACTGCATGCTGGAATTATTTCAAATGTGTACTTAAAAGAGGGTTGTAATTTTGCTCTTTTTCCTTCACTAGGTAGACACTGAGCTTTGCTATGGCCGAAGCTGATAAAGTTGAAGATGATGAAGATCTAAGGAAGAAGCTATGGCTCAAGGTTGCAAAGCATGTTATTGAGCAAGAAAAAGGAGCCAAGAGGGAGATTATTAGGAAGGCAATAGCTTTTCTCAAGGAAACTGATGGCCTTCTTAAAATTGAGGATATCTTGCGATTCTTCCCTGATTTTGCGCTGATTGATGACTTCAAAGTAAGATTCTTTAGGTTTGCAGTAACTTCTTTTTGATATTGTCTTACATATGCCTTGCTACCCACCCTGTCTTTTCATATGCCATACTTGATATTATCAGATCACCCCCCTTAAAACTTCTTTTCCATTTATTTACCTTCAGATTCCAAAACCAGGATGATGTTTTTCATGATCCAGATGCTCAGATTCCTATTTAAATTTTAGATGGAAATCTCAAACTCTCAATATATGCAACATAATCTTTCATTTGGTGCCATCCAAATTGATTTAAGATCTATAGTGATGCAAAATAGTCTGATACCACTTCTTCAGCAAGGATCACTCTTATCCTATGTGTTTTGCTTATATCCTTCCTACACTTGACCTAGAAGTGTTTGTGCTGTTTATCCTTTTTCTGATTGAAGCAAACATGACAAATCTATAGTGATTATATAACACCCCTGTCGTGTTCGATCGAACCACAACACAAGTGGACAATATACATATAAAAGATTTACAAAATACATAGAATTAAAACTTATTTCATCGATATGAATATAGTTTAGATAACATAACAAAACGTGATCTCACTAGAAATACTTAAGTCCTCAAAAGTATTCTCATACATAAAAATAGAATAACATGTAAATAAATCCGCTCTAAGTGTAGTCGCGCACGTACTCTCTGCTACTGTAGTCACCTGTGCCTAACTGCTACTCTCCTGTGGATAGGAACAATCAAAGAATGAACCACGAATGCTCAGTAGGGAATTACCTCCTCCAAACAATAGGAGATATTAATATTTAGGTAGCAACAATAAAATTAATACAGTAGTATCAAAAATAATACAACGACAATGGTGATTAGATAAACCAATATTCATAACAAGGAATGAATCAACAAGGATATCACATCCACGATAGCCAATGGTGAGGGACAGTGACTATGGACTCTCCTACAGATATTACGGAGCTAGTCGCACCCTCCCACCAAGCAGAGTCGAACCAATCTACACGTAAATCAATATATGGGTGTGGCTAGACCCCCTACCAAGCAGAGTCATATCACGCTGCACTCCCAACTGCTGATGGAGTGGTGATCCCGTCTAATCACACAACGGATCACGTCCTCTACAACTCACAGTAATGAATGAATCAACAAAGATATCACAATCACGATAGCCAGTGGTTAAGGACAGTGACTATGGACTCCCCTACAAATATTACGAAGACGATCACACTCTCCACCAAACAGAGTCGAACCAATCTACACGTAAATCAATATATGGGTGTGACTAGACCCCCTACCAAGCAGAGTCATACCATGCTGCACTCCCAACTACTGATGGAGTGATGATCCCGTCTAGTCACACAACGGATCACGTCCCCTACAACTCAAGAGACCGACTACTGTCACGTCTGACAGTCTCGCTAATCCCGTACCGAAGTAGGGAATCGCCGACTGGTACCAGTCAAATAGAGTCCCACTGCATACGTCTCTCAAGATACCAAAGGCTCAATCACAATAAATATCGAGTCAAGATTACCAAGTGATAGAAAGGAGTCGACTCGATCACAAATCAGACTATCCAGTTAGAAGACATCGTCAGGAAGGATTTGAGACCACTAATAGAATCAGCATGAAAAATCAATTCCAACGACTCCTAGACCATCACAATCGAATCTCAAATGAGAAGGTTATGACTGTTCAAATGTATATATGTGATTTAGCCCCTATATCATTCCAAATTACAACTCTGTCATCAAGATAAATAATTTTCATCCATTCTACACTATGAACCTCAAAATTATCAGATTATTATCAACAACCATTGATCCAACAATTTATCACCCAAGTTCTTAATACTTTTAAATTTAATCCTTATAGTATATTCTTCACAAAAGTCCCCAATACAATTTGATTCACAGATTAATCCTTCAAGTTTCTAGGTCATAACCAATCCAGTCGATTTCCAAACAAATCATAATTTGATTTCATCTTACAAATTCATCCTTAATGAGATTTAAGTATCTCAATCAAATTTCAACACAATCATAAATCAATTATCCCAAACCCAAATTAATTTATCAATCAATTTAATCAATCTTATTAAATTCCTCCAATCTAATCTTCAATCAATTTCAATTCCAATTCGTAATAATCAGACTCATTTCAATAAACCGAATCATGAATTCAGATTACTTGGTTTGATCTAAACCACTCACCTTATCATTAGTTCAATTAACCCCAAGTCTGACTCAAACCAATTCCAAAACCAGAATCTAAACCAAAACCGATTCTGAACCAAACTTAAACCAAAATCGACTTTAAACTAACAAAAATATAACCATCTTTAAACTAAACCAAAACCAAAACTAAAATCAACTTTAAACTAAACTAAAACTAAAACCAACTTTAAACTAAACCAAAACCAAAATCAACTTTAAATTAAACCAAAATTAAAACCAATCATCTTCTTCCTCCTCAAACCCTAATCTAATCTGCTGCCGCAGCCGCCGTCGTCAGGCCGTCACGCTGCCAAGCCGCCACGCTGCCGTCTCCGCTGGGCCACGACTGCCGCTAGGTCATCCCCTTCGGCGTCGTCAGATCTGCGCTGCCCCGCGCGCTGGCCGAACTCCGGCCCGCGTTATCGTGCGCACGCCATTGTCCGCTCCCGACGCCATACCACGCACCGAAATTGCGCCAACGCCGGGTCTCATGCTGCATGCGCACGATGCTTGCGCCCAGCGGTGCCGCACACCGCCACACCGTATGCCGCCACACCGCACGTCGACGTACCACGCCGCGCACGCCACCCGCTGCCGATCGCCGGAGAGCAGTGGACGCTAATCGGAGAGAAAGATGGGGATTTTGCAAATCTAATCCTCTAATCTTTCTATTCTCAATACATGCCATAGATCGGTATAACACCTCAAAAATTAGACATATCTAATATCTACTCAGTTTTGCTTAGATCTAAATTATCATCGTCCTCTTAAATATCATGAGAATTACTAAGTTTATCGACTATTCAACATGAACTTATCTCAGGAATAGAGGCAAAGAGAGAGAACGGATGAAAATAACTCAACCTACCTTGAATTTTGATAACGATCTTTCCGAATCTTCTTGCCACTTTGTAAGCCTTTCCAACGATCGTTCCTTGACTCTCTCTACCTTCAAATTGGCTCTCGATCCATGAAGATTTAGTGGGTGGTTACTGCCTATAAATAAAGACAGTTATTGGGTCGTGGGTTGTGGGCCCGAATAATGAGCCGCTATAACTTATGTTGTTCTTTTTGGTGAATTAGAACTCCATTAACACCTCAAAACAAATTTGTTACAAAAGATAACAATTCAGGAGAGAGTTCATCACTCCAATGTCGTTTCCAGTGAAGAACCCAATGCTGTTTCCAGTGAAGTTTTTCTACTGTTGTTCTAGGTGCCTGGTATCTCAGTTCGATAAACGGTTTATTGAAAGATTTGAAACATTTTCAAGGAGCATTAATTGGGGGGCGAACAGGTCAATGCGACGATTCCACCGTTAGGTATGGGGTTCAGGCGTTTCAAGACAAATGCATAACCAGGTGGTTCATTTTTGTCATATCGTTAATTGGTAATTTTGAGTGATTAGATTAGATTCGGACCAAACAAAGAAGAATTGATCAATTTTTAAAATCTTAAGCAAATGAGTTTTGTTATATCAGAACGTATGACATGATAAAAGTTTGACATTTGGTCTTGTTTAATAGGCCTCTTTGGGTGTTATATATTCGTCAGCCAAGACAACCGATCTCCCCACCATTTTGTTTGACTAATTCGTCTATTTAGAAAACAAACATAAAATAATTTATCCGTTTAAAAAACAATCTATTTATATATAAAATTATTCATTAATGTATAAAAACAATTTGTTTTTAAAGTAGGGTGGTGGTGAAATTGTTGTTCCGATATGAATTTTTATTTGGCAACTTTGGTCATTAAAGTGCAATTGAAGAAATCTTTACTTGAAAAGGTCCCCTAAAAAGCACTGGCACTCAACAAAAATTCACCTAAATTTAATTTAAAAAAAGGATTTGAATATATATGGAATAAGATGCGCGTGATATGTACATGATTTTGATGAACTAGGACGGGAAATAGATTGGAGGCTTTCAAATAGAGTCTTCATCCTCTTCTTCCTTCTCTAAAAAGGTGACTCGTACTGCCAAGGTGTAAGGTGTTGGGAAGCCACAAGAGCGTCAAAGCAAATTCATATAGTGAGCCGGACACCAAACTATCCCAAAAGCTCAAACTCATGGAATATGAGTCTTTTTCACTATATCTGTTGGACTCTATCTATCCAATATCCGATGTGGGACTAATTCATCACACCTGACATTATAACAATCTCCCCTTTCAAGTGTGATTTGCCCAAATCAATTTAATACTCTTAATCAGGAACTCTTTTACTCGACCACTTCCACCGTACAACTCATGTCTTCGCATCGGCCTTTGATGCCCGCACCCTTGCCGGCCTCACGCTTGCGCCCTCGCACCTGCCTCTGGTGCTCGCACACGCGCCCTTTCACCGATCTTTGTCATGAGACTAACATGTGACTCAATTCAGTCGCATTATCACGGTAATTTTGGTCTTAAGAGTTTACGCAGTTTCGAACCTGAAGCTCTCTGATACCACTTGTTGGGAAGCCACAAAAGTGTCAAACCAGATCCATATAATGAGCCGGACACCAAACCATCCCAAAAGCTTAAACTCATGGGATATGAGTTTTTTTCACTATATCTATTGGACTTTATCTATCTAATATCAGATGTGGGACTAATTCATTACACCTGATATTATAACAACAAGGTGCCACAAGGTTGAGCTCCATCCCCCCTAGCTTCACCGTCGCATCATTGTCCATAGCGAGAGGTCCACCGCAGCTCCCATTGTGCCAGCTCCGGCTCTACTGCTGCCCTTGTCGTCTCAGCTCCAAGTTATAGGTATGGTCCTCTTTAGTTCATGTAGTTTCAGTTCAGCATGCAAACTCCTATTTTGATTCAAACAACTTTTCATATAAACTATAGGATAGAAAATATGATAATTTTAAGAAAACTTCATAGTTTTATCTCGGAACACATACGATGAAGATGTATGATCACTCTAAAAGACCTAATAGTGGCTCAATTGTAAGCACTACAATATTTTATTACACAAGTTAGTGATTTTTTGAGACTCAAAGTGGGTGGCAGCCGAGAAGTGCAAGGCCATTAAAATCGATGAGGACATAAACCTCCTCCGTTCTTAGTTTGAGTCTCTCTAGCACAACATAGAGGAGAACAAGAGAATGGCAGATGAGGAGAAGGAAGTCCTTCGGGCCAAATGTGACTTGGGCATGATGAGGATGAAAGACCTAGAGGCTCGGCAAGTGGTCGAGCTAGAGAAGGCAAAGGATGAGACGGTGGCTACATACCTCTAGAGCTTGGAGTACGCCAAAGTCTTGAAGCAATGCAAAATAAAAGTTGTGATTGACTTCAAGTCTAGCATGGAGTATCTCCATGATCGAGGGTGGCTCTCCACCAATTTCTTTGATGAGGTGTATCTCTGGTATCAAGACATAATAAAAAAAAACTCACTGTGATCCTGATTTTGACCTCGAGGATCTTCAGATCAAGCTTTATGATGATATGGGAATTCATCGCCTCAAATGGGATTATGAGAAGGTCCTCCAAAGGGAAGCAACAAAAGAGACGAAAGATGCCAAAGCCGAGCCTTAGGTGCCCACCAAGATCCAAGAACCCTCCAAGCCTCAAGAACCTTCTAAATAACCTTTTGTATTTTATTCTTTTTCTTTGTAATGAAGGATTTTTGTATCTAAGTTTTTACTTGGATGTAACACTTCTACTTTCAATGAAAATTTCATTTACTTGTCTTTCATACAAGTTTTGATTCGGAATGCTTAATTCAAATTTGACGAGCTTTCGTTCAGCTCTTCCATCGAAACGAACTAATATAGGTCTTATCCCCAAGGGGAAAATCAATCTGGCACAACTCATATCTTGAATCCAAATGACTTAGAATTGTATATGACTTAATTCATGAACTAGTAATTTGAAACTGATTCCTTTTCAAGTAAAAAACTCAAATTCAAGATTTCAAAGCATTGGCTCGATGTAAGCAAGGAGCTATGTGCACATACTTGTTGTTCGGGTAAAACCACATTCACTACGACAACTTCTCCAATCGAATCTTGGTCAGCTTTGTTGTCTTTTCGAGGGAGATTCGCAAACCCACACTTGACTGTCATACCTCAATTAAGTGCTTAGATCTAGAGTTAAGGTCTTTGTGTCTTAGGTAAACTTATAGTTTAAAATTAAGGTCTTTATACCTTGTGTAAACTTATAACTCAGAGTCAAAGTTTTTGTGTTTTGGGTAAGCTCATAACTTAAAGTCAAGATCTTTGTATTATCTTTATATTTCGAGTAAGCTCATAGTTTAGAACCAAAGTTTTTGTACCTTGAATTAAAATCTCAATAAAAACACCATTATCAATGGAGTCTGATTTACTACCAGGTTCAATTTGAAAGACTCCTTAAGATTACGATCTACAAGATTTCTCCTTCATCGATATGCAAGAAGAAGATATTATAAAGAAGACCATGGAAACTCTCCAGCGGCAGCCACTCCAACAGTCAAATTAGTTAAGACCTCATGAATATAGTGGAGAAAAATAACTGAGTATTAGTCATCTACCTTTATAAATATGTTGCTATTTATAAGTTGAGGAGTGGTTAAGTGTATTCGGAACTCTATAATTTTAGTTATAATCACACCAAACTTTTTGGAATTGATTACCATGAATTCTAAATTTTTCGAGAGTGATATTTGGAGATCATTATCTGCTAGTTTTTAGGAATATTCGGTGACTTTTATACATGGACCAAGCTCACCATGCTTCCTTATCTCAGGATGACCATCCATCAAATGAACAATGCTTAAGGCGCCAAACTAACTCAGCCAAGAAGTACCTCAGTGTTGTTACCTCGGTTGGTGGCTTCAACGCCTGAAATTTGATTGTTTTGGTCAGTAGCTCAATCGCGAGTTGGATTTTAACTTGTTCTTTGTTCATTGACCTAGTTGCTTCAACTCGATGTATGATCAGTCTCCATTATTTGGGTCAACAAGATCTTAGTGTCGTTACCTCAGTCATCTTGATTTGTAGACTTGACCAGTAGCTTGATCTGCGAGCTAGGTTTTGACTTATTCTCGGTTCATTGACCTAGTTGTTTCAACTCAGTGTATAATCAGTCTCTATCATTTGCGTCGATAAGTTTAACCGTAGTTTCCTCTTCTTAGAGGTGACAATTTAGATGTTCATTTCTAAGGTATGCCAAATGCTCTCCCTCTCTTTCTCTTCATCATTCCCTGTTGATTTGATTGTTTGCATCAAAGTTTTAAGTTTATTGATTTTGGGATTGATTCTCGACACCCATCAAAAGTGATACATTTCAATCATTTCGATTGGTTTTAGTTTTCGGTTTTGATCAAACTATTTTTAAATTTTTACTAAACTTTGACTTTTAAATTTTATTTTTTAAAAATTTTAAAAGAATATGAAAATATTATATATATATATATAGATATATATATATATATATATTATTAAATAGAAATGTTTTTGAGAAAAAACTTAAAATATAATAAAAAATGTAATTACCATGATTTAAACATAGATCACCATGGACTCAAGATTCAAATCTTGATCAACTAAACTACAAAGAATTTATAATATAAATGTAACATATAAATTAAATAATATTATTGATGGAATCCATCCTCATCCTCAATTTCGAATCGGGAGACCTCTTGAAGTTGGATCTACTAGGTCGGTCCTCGCCACCAGACTTACAAGACAAAAATATCGTGAAGGGGATCGTCAGGAGCCTCTCCGATACTTAAGTTAGTGTAACTCATTGAGAAAAATTAATAATAATAAAACCTAGAGAAAAAAAGAATAATAAAATTCAGAAATTGAGAGCACGTTATGTTATGTAAAAGTGACAAAGGCACCCCCTGTTTATTCCTTAATGGATTATATTTATCAAAAATAATATTTCTAATTTAGAAAAAATTTGACATGATATAATCATGAAATTTAGTTATCTTCTTAAAACTGAATTCTTTTTAAATTTTATTTCAAACCAATTTATTGAATCTTAACTAAGTCGGATCAAGAGTTGATTATATCATGAAAAGTTTGAAATTAAATTTAAGATTAAAATATTTTGCGTCAGATATTTCGACCAGAGCGAAATTGAAATGTTTCAGTGGAAAATTAAAACCTTGATTTGCACAGAGTGGTTAATAATATACTGATCATGCATCACCATTGGAACTTTTATCAAGAAGCAGTTTGCGATCGAGGGCGTCGGCGTCTTACTCCAAGAGCTCCGTCCTGCTGGTGGTGGTCTTCATCTGCATCTATGTCTAGGCCTACGCCTGGTCGTGGGGGCCCCGGGGCTGGCTCGTCCCCAGTGAGATATTCCCGCTGGAGATTCGGTCGGCCGGCCAGAGTATCGTCGTGGCTGTCAACATGGTCTTCACCTTTGTCATCGGACAGTGTTTCCTCACCATGCTGTGCCACATGAAGTTAGGGTTGTTCTACTTCTTTGCCGGCTGGGTCTTCATCATGACCAAGTTCAACGCGTTCTTCCTGCCGGAGACGAAGGGCGTGCCCATCGAAGAGATGGTGCTCGTGTGGAAGAACCACTGGTTATGGACCCGAACGAAGACATCAACGTTGGCTTGCAGATGAGCAAGATAAACAACGTCGTCTGAGTGATGAATTGGTTTGTTGCGAGTTAGCTTTGTTTAATGAGGCAATACATCATTGCTTTGTTTGGATGTTGGAGACTTGATGAAAGTTAATTGTTATTAGCATGCTCAATCGTTCGGAAGCAGCAATTTAGTAGTAACGTTTTTTCTTTTTTTAATTCTTCATCTATTTTGCCGGCCGTCAAATGGCCAACAACTTCCAACATGAATGCTTCAATTGGAATGTATTCAATCCCTGATTTCCATTGACAACAACGAAAATTATGGCAATTCAATTACCTTTTGGCTGCTCCAGGAAAAAAATATATATATACCTTTCATAAAATTTGGGTTTTTATGCAATTTTATTTCCTAAAAAAACTTTAATATTGATACATAGTATCATTCATAATAGGAAATAACTCATCAGCGATCTACATTTTATAAAAAAATTTTAAAAAAATCTCATGATTCAATAAAAATTTAGAATTATAAAAAAAAACTGTTCGAACATCTAAATAGAAATGGTGGGGAAAAATCTTATAAAAACCTTCAATTCCTATGAAATTTGGGATATCCAAACAGGCTCTAAATGTGAGATCCAAAGATCCAATTTCTGACAACTGGATACAAATAAAGAGAAAGATATTCAAGCGACAATGCAATATTATTCCTCACCCACCAAAATGCATCTATTTACAGACAGGATATGAGATAATGATAGCACCACAAATTTGAAGGCTCATGTTATCTGTGAACCTATCCCCTTTCAATGATCTTGATAATAAATGGCCTAACAATGATCAATCTTACATACAAGAGCACTTCAGAGTTGGAACAGAAGAACACATTTTACACTGAATCTACAACTTCCACTTGCTGTTGTGCAAGATATCTTTCTCTTCGTTCTTTCTACAGTTAAGAGAAATGGAGATTCATTGAAATCAGTTTCATAACAAGGCCTGAAAGAAACAATCCATTCTAAAGAACAATTAAATTACCCATTCATCTATGACGAGGCCTTCACCAATGATCCGGGGTCCTGTGTCTTCAGGAGGCTTTTTGCGTGCCTCAAGTGCAGCCTCAGCCTCTGCTAACTGCCGCCTCAGTTTGTCCAGGTGCTTCACCCAGATAACAACAATGTACACATCATTATTCAACATATGTGGCATTAGACAAGAAATAATCTCAACTAGAAAAAAGTATCCTTTAATTCTTGTAACTCTTACAGGGGAAGGGCGATCTACATCCAAAAATACAACTCTTAGTATTTGTTCAACTGCAACCTGATCTTTCTGCTCATCAAACTGTTAACGTGGATGATCATCAACGAAGAATAAGATTAGTAACAACACTATGGTGAAAAAACAGGAACAATATTAAAAGAACAATATATCTTTCACCGGCACACTGGCTGAATACAATTCAAGAAAGACAGAAACAATATTAAAATGTCAGGAAATTCATAAAACATAGCCAATGCTTAAAATTTTATGGCTCTTAAAGAATATAACCCTAAAAATGTTAATTATGAGAGAAGGCAGAGATATTAGTAGAGGAAGGACTAAAGCATTAATCTAGGTTCCCATCATGCAAAGTTCACCATGCTTGGGATGTTCTCATTAAGTAGATAGTCAAAGCATGCTACTCAAACATTTTTGGCCAGGCAAAAGTGAGGAGAGACAGTCTATTTTGTCATTTCCATCCTTTCATTTTAATGTTACAGTCAAAGAAGCTACCTAACACCTAACTGATAGGTGGCAGGACTTGAATACCCGAGTATTGCAATTCTGCAACGGATGGTCAGAAGAAGATTCACAATATGCTTGGATGGATAATAAGAATCATTTGCAAACTGGCTTCTCCATAGTAAATTAACTATCTATACAAAATTTCTTCAATTACACAGTTGAAAACAGATATTGTGAAGAAACTTACCAGTTCTGGGATATACTCCGTAGGTCCTTTTACCTTTAGACTAACAATCTTAAACTTAACCTTGCTTTTCTGATCAAGTGGTTTCTCGCCATTTTCTGGCTGCTCCACAAACTTAAAAACTGACATATGACCAGAAAATCAGAATGCGACTGACTTCGAGGAGAAAATATATATTTTTTAATGCAAAAAAGCAGAGAAAGAAATCATAAGAAAATACCAGTTGCTATTATACTCTCTCCTGGAGCAAGTATAGCCCCAGGGGGGCGCATGAAGCAGCTCTTGGGTGCAGTTGTTTGAAACTGGAAACAAATAAGCATCCAGAATTAGACCCATAGAGGCAACAGTACAACATAATGACAAAGACGAATCACTCGAACGACGTTATAGTAGCTGAAACATGAAACATGAACAACCATTGCTAAATCTCATTCAAGGTAAGATCAAGAAGGAAGTTACCTTAAATGCTACATGCGACTTGCTAATGTTTTTTATCCTCACCGCACTTCTAACCTGTTTGCCAGGCTCATCTTCAACAAAAGAACAAAAAAAAGCTCATTTCATCAGAGAGATCAGTGACATCGTGACAACATTCTCAGGATCTGATGCCAACTTTATATCCGCTTTCCATGTATAATTAGAAACAAGCCAAGTTGCTCTTAAGCCTTAACACCCTTTTCAGCAGAAGAACAGAAAGCAAACGTTCAAGTCTTTTCAGCAATATCAGGATAAAAACAGTAATCATCCCAAGGAAAAGTTTTTAACTTTCAGGATACTTGACAAACCACTGAAATTTAGACAGTTCGCGATAGTGCCAAAAACATCAAAAACAAACAAGACAAAACAAAATTTGGGAATTTCACCAAAAACCCAAACAGAATACTTTAGTTTCTAAAACAGGCATCTTGCATGACATCCCGCGACCTACTTAATTACAACGAGCAAAGATTCATTGAACACACAGACGCACAAAACGCTACAAATTTACCTAAACAGATTTGAAAAAAGAAAGCAAATAAGTAAAGAAGTAATTTATTGCGCTTAACCGCAGATTCTTTGAAAAATCAGCATAAAATTAGACTCACAAGGGAAGTACAGCTTCGTGGCCGGATCAAGGCGAAGACGTCGGCGAGCTGGGAGTAGCGCCCTAGCAACATTCGACACCGAGGAACTACTTCCCGGCGACTCGCGTATCCGGCCTGCTGGCGCATCTCCCCGGCCAGACTGGCTCGCCGAGCTACGACTCGAGTGGTGGGTCAAGCTATGCGTCGACGCCGCCAACGCTGCTCCTCCTCCTCCTCCGGCCCCGGAGGACCAGAAAGGCATCCGGCAGAGGCCCCAGGCACCGCCTCCGCCGCCTGAGCCGGCAGCCGACGAGTCTCTGTCGGCGATCGCCATCACAGGAGGACTGGATCGTCGCAGGAGCAGGAGCGGTTCGCTTTCCGTTACTCGAGTCGCATCACCGCCCCGATAAGAATAAAAAGGGTCGGTTTCGGATCGGTTTTGATATAGGATTCGGGCAAAAAATAAATGATGAGGAGAGAGAGAGAGAGAGAGAGAGGGGATTGCGTTACATTTAAAAAGTGGGTTGGCGTCCGCTTTCCTCGTCATACACGGCGCGATGCACCTACGGTTAGACCAATGGCAAACATATCACATATGCCATATTGAGAGGGTTTTACTCAAAAACCCTATCTTTTTATATATTTGCGGAAACGATCGTGTTTTCTACCGTATTCAGTCTCGTAGAATTGATATGCTAAAAATAATTTGATTATATGTTTAAAGTTTTCACACATTTGCTCTTAAAATACGAAATATATAATTTTCATCCATTATCAATTTTCTTAGAGTTTATCGATATATTTGAAAAGATAATGTTTGTTTTTTATATTTTACACAGAAACTCCAATTCATACTTTCATTTATTCTACAAATATAAAAATTCAAGAATAAATACTCTTGATAGTCAATACGATTAATTGGATTATGCACAATTATTTTATTATGAGAATTTTTTATTTTAAAAAATAAAGTTTTGTCACGTGGTTATTCAAAATCTGATAAGCTAAATTCTCCAGTATTACACTAAAAACCTTAGAGAGGTTTGATCTAATGGTATTCGATTACGACGTGTAAGAAGAGGTGCAATGAGTGGTTGACTTCATTCATTTCTCGGGTTTGAGGGGTCCGTTGGGGGAAGTGTGTGAGGTGTAACTGTGTAAGCACCAGCACGGCATAGCTTTCGGTTGGTCGTTGCGGCTCACTTTACAGGGTCAGAGACAGCCAAGCTGATAGTAATAATAATAGTACGGAGAGTTAAAGAGACGAGGCATTTGCCTATTTGACACCAACACGTGGTACAAATGCCAGTCAGGAGCCAGATTTTAAGCTTCAAAAAATATTTCAAAATTTTAAAATTTTTAAGAAAAATTAAATATCTAAAATTATTTAAAAAACTTTTTACTTACAATTTCTTAAATTTATCTTATTTATTAAAAACTCCAGTGATTTCAGTATTTACCTACACTCCTTTTCTTCTGAAATTTATTACCTACAATCCTTAATTATTATTTAATCAAATTTTTTTTCAAAAATTTTACTTTTATTTTTAAATTTTACAACTAAATCTCTTAAAATTCTTAATCTTTCACCATTTATTCTTTTTCTCAAATATTTACAAATAAATCCTCAATTAAATTTTAAATTATAATTTACATATTTATACATTTACAAATAAGCCCATTCAATATTTTTATTTATAAATAAGTCTAAATTTTAATATTTTTAAATAAAAATTTACAAAGAGAACCTTAAATGTTTAAAAAACTTTTACATATAAACCTTCCATAAAAATTTAAATTACAAGTTTAATATTCATACATTTATAAATGGACCCCTCAAATATTTTTTATTTATAAATAAGTCCAAATTTTATCTTTTTGTAATAAAAGTTTATAATATTGAACATTTTAAAATTAAAAATTTTAAATTACAAGTTTAATATATGTACATTTATAAATAGATTTCTCAAATATTTTTATTTATAAATAAGTCAAAATTTTATTATTTTTTAATAAAATTTCACAATATCAAAGGTTTTAAAACTTAAAATTTCAAATTACAAATTTAATATTTGTACATTTACAAATAAATCCCTTGAGTATTTTTATTTATAAATAAGTCCAAACTTTATTAGTTTTAAAATAAAATTTTACAAAAAAGATATTGCAGGTTTTAAAATTTAGAATTTCAAATTATAAATTTAATATTTATACATTTACAAATAGATCTCTTGAATATTTTTATTCATAAATAAGTCCAAATTTTATCATTTTTAAATAAAATATTACAAAAAAGATATTAAAAGTTGTAAATTTTTAATTTTTAATTTTTAAATTTAATATTTGTATATTTATAAACAAACCCCTTGAATATTTTTATTTATAAATAAGTCAAATTTTATCATTTTTTAAATAAAATTTTACAAAAAAGACATTGTACGTTTTAAAACTCAAAATTTTAAATTACAAGTTTAATATTTGTATATTTCCCTCAAATTTTTATTTCTAAATAAGTCCAAATTTTATCATTTTTAAAATAAAATTTACAAACCAGATATTGAAGGTTTCAACTTTAAAATTAAAATTACAAGTTTATTAATTTGGACTTCTCTATAAATAAAAAAAATTCCAAGAGTCTATTTATAAATCCCACAATATTAAATTTATAATTTAATTTAAATTTTTGAGGTTTAAAACCTGTAATGTCTTTTTTGTAAAATTTTATTTAAAAAATGATAAAATTTGGACTTATTTATAAATAAAAATATTCAATGGATCTATTTGTAAATGTACAAATATTAAACTTGTAATTTAAAATTTTATTTTTAAAATTTTTAATGTCTTTTTTGTAAAATTTTATTTAAAAATGATAAAATTTGGACATATTTATAAAAAAAATATTCAAGAGATTTATTTGTAAATGTACAAATATTAAACTTGTAATTTAAAATTCTAAGTTTTAAAACCTTTAATGTCTTTTTTATAAAATTTTATTTTACAAATAATAAAGTTTGGACTTATTTATAAATAAAAATATTCAAGGAATTTATTTATAAATGTACAAATATTAAACTTATAATTTGAAATTCTGAGTTTTAAAACCTTCAATATTTTTTTTGTAAAATTTTATTTTAAAAATAATAATATTCGGACTTATTTAAATTCTAAGTTTTAAACCCTTCAATATTGTTAAATTTTATTTAAAAATGATAAATTTTGGATTTATTTATAAATTAAAATATTTTAGGGGTCTATCTGTAAATATATGAATATTAAACTTATAATTTAAATTTTTATAGAGGGTTTATTTGAAAAAATTTTAAATATTTGAGATACTCTTTGTAAATTTTTATTTAAAAAATATTAAAATTTGGACTTATCTATAAATAAAAATATTCAATAGGTTTATTTAAGTGTACAAAATATACAAATTATAATTTAAATTTAATTGATATTTTATTTGTAAATATTTGAGAGAAAAAATAGAGAGTGAAAAATTAAGAATTTTAAGAAATTTAGTTGTAAAATTATAGAGAGTAAAAGTGAAACATTTGTAAAAAAAATTTGATTAAATAATAATTATAGAATTATAAGTAATAATTTCTTTAAAAAAAAGGTATAGATAAATACTGAAATTGCTAAAAAAATTTCATAAATAATATAAATTTTGGGATATTATAAATAAAAAGCCCTTATTAAAATGATCGGAATAGTCTAATCGAAACCGTCTAAACGTAATAGTTTCGGTAAATTAGCAGACTCTCTTTTACGGTTGGTTAGTTGGCCGTTGATTTATCACGTCAAGCCATTTACGCTGCACGGCGTGCCCTTTTATCCCCGCGGCATCGTGCAGCTCACCCACAGCCTCCGTTCGAAGAAGAAGTTGTTTCAGGATTGCTCTTCAACGGAGGGCAATTAATTGACAAAGTGAATCAAGATAGAAGAGCACAAGAAATTAGTGGTTAAATGAAGATTTCACTGGTCTAATTTCTCAGATTAGGAAAGTCCGCACCTGCTAATTATATTTCGACAATGGCCATTAATCTAATGAGACTGTTGGACTTGTGCAAAAGTGATTAAGCCAAATGACCATTTTTAATTCCACAACTTCATCACTAAAACAGATCTTGCTTTGATTTGTTTAACCTTAAACAAAAATTTCTGAGTCAATTAAGTACCAATGGACCAGGTGGCAGCAGCCTTTGGTTTCTTTTCCAGTCTTAATTGTATTGGCCTGGTATTTACATACTAATATGTGCAAATATCTGTTTAAAATCAGAAAAAAAAAAAAAAGAATTTTATAGTATTGAAAAGTTTGAAAATATGGTTCATGAAGTGGCAGATGAATTGAGTATAGGATAGAAATTGGACTTTTGGATGAGGTCTTAGTCCAAGGGCACTTCGATGCAAGTTTGAATTAGATGTAGAGAGAAGGGGAAGAAGAAGACATAGTGGACCACTAGAACTTGAAACATAAAATCATGTCAGCCACACTGGAGGCCGTGAATGACGCTTGCCGCGGCTTTCAGTAGGGCAATGATGAATTCCACCTGGCCTTTTTGAATCATGGAGCCACGTTTTTTTATGTTGTTCCAACATCAATCAAACAAAATTTGTCTTTCTGATGTAAGAGACTAGTCGAACACAGTTGAAATGATCGATCAAAGTTCGCTGAGATTCTTTGTTTCATGATATTATGAATGGACTGTAGATACTTGCAATGCCGGTTAAAGCTGGAACTCAGAATCATCCCATTGTAGGACTGCGCTGTCCATGTCCTGCTCCCTCTTGAGCTTGTCTTTCAAGAACCAGTCACAAATCCGGCCGGCATTTAGCTCTTCAATTGGGACACCTTCTTGCTCAGATATCACTCTCAGAAGATTCAGTGATGATATCTGAAACAACATTACAGAAATATCAGAGAGGAACAAATTAGAATTACTACAAAGCTGTACTGTGCATATTCCGTCAAACTCTGGCACATGCTAATAAGAGAAATTCTCCAAAGCGATAGATTACATGCCAGTGAACACACATTTCTGAATGTTAATGTTTTTATACAATTCATGTGTGTCTCTGTTAGGTTAGGACTTGAAAATGATTGTGATTGTCTCCAAGTTCCACTACATGATGACCCAAGTATGATTATTATGGACATGCTCAGCGATCGAGTTGCCCCAGTCTGCAAGCTAACCTGATCGCTGGAAATTTGATGATTCATCTCAGATACCTTTGCTTTAGTAGAAATCATGCACCATGTTAGAAATCCTTATCATGTTCTTGCAAAGACGACATACTGCAAAACCTATAGCTCACTCATCCTCATCAGCCTAGTTACTAATACAAACCATAACGAGTGTATGAAGTCTTCTGTGAGGCTTGAGTTTGCGAATGTTCATTCATATGCTGTATGAAAAACAGAGTAATTAATTGTATCTAGGATCATAAACATGCTTTATTCAATGGAGGTGTTTGTCATGATGAAGGTTAACCTACACTGTTCACGAGTAATCCTCAATAAATTCAAGGTTTGCAACAGTCTAAGTATTGATGATACTTCCAGAAGTGATCCATTCAGAGAGTGCAAAACAAACTATGGGCTCAAGTTGAAATTACGCTGTGACAAGAAAACTAAACATTAGAGAAAATACAGATTGTCAGACCAAAGTAGAAAGTAAAACAGAGGCATTTGAAATGTTCTAAGCATGATTGTACCCACGGTTAATCGACAGAGGAATCGTTCATGCGTGCTCAGCCCGGACATCTCAACCAAACCAGCTTCTTCAAGACTGAGAAAGCTTCTTCTCTGACCCTTCTTCTCCTCGCCTTGGCATCCCTTCACCACAAACCTTCTTCCCTTAGTCCTATTAGCTGCAAAAAAGACCAAAGACTTGCAAAAACGATAAAACAAGATTGAATAGTTTCATGGGTTTATACATTGCTCGAGTGCTACCTTGGCGGTGGAACGCGGCTGGCTTTGGCCTCAAAACGCACTGGTTGCAGAGTGTCAGGCAGAACATGACTCAGAAAATTTCTCTTTGCCTTTTTTTTTCGGAGATTGAAGGCCTCAAATCTGAAGTAGGAGAGTGTAGTGAAGCCTTTGTTTTGGAGGGATATTTGGATAATGCTCATGTGGTGAGTGAGACTCTCACTCTGTCGCCTGAAATATAAGCGTAGATCACTTGCTAAGAAACAAAGTTTTAAGTTTTGGATTCAGACCCACGGAAACTGATATTTTTTTTGTTGTTTCAACCCGAATCGCATGAAAATTATATAATAAATTTAACCCTCTCAATTGGACTGGACTGATGATATAAATGTTATATATAAAATTAATCACAATATAATTTAAGTTAAAAACTAAATTTTAAATTAAAATATTACAAATTAGATCGAAATCGAAAATTTTGGATGGAAACTTAAAATTTTGTTAAAAAATGAGCATGTACTTTCATGCCAATTCCAAATTTTGCAGGGGTATTAATGCAAAAGAACTCGCTGGAACATGGAAACGCGCGGAAACCGGCGGCTCAGTGCCAATGGTTTTACTGCTCTATAATAAAACCGCTTTCTCCTCTTCTTCCCTGAAATCCATCAATCTCCATTAAAATTCCACGAGATATCCGAGTAAGAAGAAGAAGAAGAAGTAAGACAGCGCACTGCAGCAATGGCAGCGGTGGGCAAGGTTTCGTGGACTGTGGCGGCGAGCGTGGGCGCGGTGGAAGGGCTCAAGGATCAGGCGGGGCTCTGCCGGTGGAACTACGCGCTGAGATCTATGCACCAGCACGCGGGCAACAAGCTCGGCTCTTGTCTCGCGCGACGAGGGTTTCCTCTTCTTCGTGTTCTGTTGATGGAGGCGCAAGAGTGCCTGACGCGGAGAAGGAGAGGAAGTTCGAGCGAACGCTCGAAAAGGTGATGCACATCAGCGCCCGGGGCCCAATCGGGTGTGGAATTTGAGATACGAATGAAAAGTTTCCTTTTTATTTGGGGATTTTTGATGTTTTTGTCAATATAAATTGCAGAATATATTGAAGTTTTGTCCCCCCTCGGCGGTTTGATTCATGGACCAGACATTTTATAACAGTTTTTGCAAAAATTATTTTTTTCATAAACTCAGATTTTTTTTATTTATAATTATCGTTAATTATGCCATTAAAGCATTAAAAATGAGTCAATGATTGGTATTGAATGAGTTCATTTGAAATTTATTACATAATATTCAAATGACTAAAACGTGAGCATCCACCAAGAATTCCATGAACAAAGCATAACAGGAACCAGAAGACAGAACGCAATCCCAGCAACTCAACTGGGGCCCCAGAGGATCAAATGCATGATCGTTTCAATCCGCTCGACTCGTCGTTCTTGCTCCTCAGCTTCCGCGCGCCTCGCTCTCGACGCCCCGATCTCTTCCGGCGATGTCCGGCCCCCCGTGGCCTGCGGTTTGAAGATGCACTGCTTCTTTTGTATGGCTCTGAGAGTGGCTTCCCGTCTGCATTCCTGCCCGTTGCACATGTTTGGATGGTTCTCCTAACCTTTGCGATTCTGAATTCGTAGGCGTGTGGTGGGGTGGCAATAAATAATGGTCGCCTGACGGCATCCTTTTTGTTTGATTTCTTCAAAACTGGGGATTCTCCAAAAACCAGGAGCTCCCAACTTCCGGTTTTACAGTTATTCTCCTTTTTCCTCCCAACTTCCCCCACTTCCCCTCTCAGATTTCCGTGTATACCTGATCTGGTCTCTCCTCCATGCTCAACCTACCCGCATCTCACAGATCCAGAGAACAACAGAAAACAGAACCAAAGAGAAAAGATAAGCTCAGGAAGCAGCAGGGCCTCGTGGATGTGGGCTGCGAGCGTGGCCTCGGTGGAGGTGCTCGAGGACCAAGCCGGCCTTTGCAGGTGGACCTAGCGTTGAGATTCGTCCACCAGAGCACCAAGAACCAGCTAGGCTCTCTCTCGCAGGCTATGAAGATTTCTTCCTCTTCATCATCTTCTAATGCAGGAGGGAAGGATGTGGGAGATGGGCTAGAGAAAACCAAAATGTTCGAGGAGACTTTTGAGAAAAGTAATGTACTTGAGATGCTGGCGACCCAGTTAGATTTTGCTGGATTTTGGTGAAATATCCTGCAAATCATGTAATTGTATATTTGAGAATCTATGTATGCTTTGTCTGAAAATACAAAATCATTTCCAGGCACCAGTTGATGCCACTAGTTCATTTTGCATTGTGAATTTGAGACCTGGATGCAGATATGAGCGAAAAACAAAAAACAAAAAAAAAATAAATGCAAAAATTTGCTAAAAATTTGATTTCATGTCCAGGAGAACAAATTGATTGAAGGAAGAGGAAGATCTCAGAGTTCATTCAGTTTCAGATAAATGGCTCATTTGTTACATGTTTTCTTGAACCCCTGCATATAGACTTCATATGATGAGATCATAGTTTCTTTATCAAACCAAAGAGATCACAGTTTGATTAAAAAAGACAAATAATAAATCTTCTTGTAGGAGTTCTAGGTTCAACTCTAGCAGGACTTTGCATGGAAGTTTCCCTTCAAGACGTTCACTATTTGTCATTTTCAATTTATTGAATCTCTCCATTGATGGATTTAGCTCTTCCCATTGGTTGAATCTTTCACACCAGAACATTGATCCGAACAATAGAATTGGAAAAAAAAAAAAGGCAACAAAAATACAGCATAAAGTGCAGTACATTTTCTTTTCCATTTTTTGGTAAAATATATGTACAATAATAGCAATCACACTACCTAGCAGCCTCTCTATTTCTCTTCTTATTATAAAATGTATCTAATTGGGGCCCCAGCAGCTCAAGTACATGACGGTGCGGAGCGACTCCTCGGCCGGCCGGCTCTGGGCCTCGCCGCCGGCGACAGCGGCATACTTCACAGAGGACTACGAATCCACAGCTTTGGAGAGTCTCCGGACCCGATTTGACGACGAAGACAAAGTCGACGCCGCGGCAGTGTCCTTGGTCGACCTGGCGGCATGGTCCCTCGTCGCCTGCACTGCCCGCGGCCCGCCCTGCGCCGCCACCTTGCACGCGTATCTCAGGCTCATCCCACGAACACGACTTTCAACGGAACTGAGGAACGGCAACTGGAAATTATATCTGAGCAGGAGAGAATTTTTGGTGGGTTCATGTAGGGGGAAGAAAAGGAAGCGTGGGATCCGGTGGGGAAGTGAAACGGCGGGCTTCTGTAGCCGCTGGATTCGGGGGAATCGGGCGGAAAATGGAGACATGGATTTGGTACCGATGACACGGGCGGGTGTGGTTTGTACTGGCGTTTCTTGCGGCCGGCGGAGCCGAATCCTGCGGGCTCCATGCAGACGTGCTGAGTTGTACATGCAGTTTGGTCCGCTCACGTTCCATGGTCTGACTCGACAAAACATGAGGTTTGACTTTAAAGGTCATGAAATTTACAAATCCATCCAAATATTCGTCTTGAAATATTCTCCCATACACTTTAGAAATTACAAATAAGAAGATTTAAGAGTTTTTTTGACAAAATATAATCTGTAAGTTTGGATTATCTCACATTCTAGTCACCAATAATGAAAAATAATTTGAGAGTTTGAGGTTTAAGAAATATTGTAATAACCTCCATATTGAACAAAAATTTACCTTGGTAGTACACCTACAGTCCAATGACTTAGCCGAGGTAACAAATCGAACTCTCCTTATGGGCATAAAAAAGCACCTTAAGAGAGTCAAGAGTGCTTGGGTCGAAGAGCTACCACATGTCCTATGGTCATATTGAACCACACCTCGATCAACAATCGGCAAGTCACCATTTATGCTCGCTTACGGGGTTGAAGCAATCATCCTCATATAAGTCGACTTCATCTTCTCAAGGTTCAAAGCTTTAGACCTGGAGATAAACGAGGATAATATTAGGGCCAATAAAGACCTTATCTTGGAGGTTAACAAAAAGCTCACACAAGGATTGCAGAGTACCAATGACGGGTGGCTCAGTACTACAATACTTGAGTCTATGGCAGAGAGCTACAGTCAGATGATTGGGTATTACACCAAGCCGAACTCGTTGACTGAAATTTGGGCAAACTATCATGAACCTGAGTAGGCTCTTTCAAGATCACTCGAGCTATTGGGCCAGAAGCATTCAAGCTCGAGAACACGAATAAGGAAACACTTCTTAGGACAAAATATATTGACAATTTTAGAAGATTTTATCTTTAAGTCTTATCTCCAAAATAAACACTATCTCGTTTATCTTTTAAGAGAAATTGAAGTTTATGCTATAAGTGTTAGTTCAGAAAGGTCTCAATCCATCGAGATGCAAAAACCTTAGTCTGCCAAGGAATGAAGATCTCGATTCATTTGAGACATAAAGACCTTGGTCTATCGAGGCATGAATACCTTAGTTTGCTTAAGGCGCAAAAATCTCAATCCGTCGAGACATAATGACCTTAATTTTCCTGAGACGTAAAGATCTCAGTTTGTCAAGGTATAAAGGCCTTAGCTCATCTAAGGTGTAAAGATCTGCCAAGGCATGAAGACGTCAATTCACTGAGGCATAAAGACCTTAGTTCGCCTAAGGCATAAGGACCTTAGTATGTCAAGACATGAAGATCTTGGTCCACCGAGACATAAAGACCTTAGTTCGCCTGAGGCATAAAGACCTTGGTCCGGCAATGCATAAAGACCTCAATTCATGAAGACATAAAGACCTCAATTCATCTGAGACGCAAAGACCTTGGTCCGCCAAAGTATAAAGACTTCAATCTCTCAAAGCACCAAAGACCTCAGACCTTGGCCAATGAGAGGCAAAGAAAGCCTAGTTTCGACAAGGTGATAAGCCTTGATCTATATAAGGCATGAGAATATTTCAATACAAAAAAGTATTCAAGTTAAGTCTTGAATTAAAACACTTCAACCCGATGAGTGTGGAAGTAGGGTTTGTTGTTTGAACCAAATTGAAAATGTAGGGTAGCTGAAAACCGAAGCAAATAGCTCAGAAAATAGCTTGCTTCTACATCAATTACATCAAGATAAGACTTCATTTGGCAATTTGAAAAGCAACAAACGACACTACCCTGAGATGACACTTCATTAGAAGAAGAAAATAAAGTTTTCATTGAAGCTAAAGATATTACATTAAGTGCCAGAGTAACAAAAAGAGATGACAAAATAGATAAAGGATTGCTGAATTATCACTCGTCATTCCTCGGTAGGTTGAAAACTTCCACTAACCCATCTTTGCCTTCTTAGGAACTAAAGAAATAGTTAGAGCTCGAACCAATTTGATCCTCGTTGCCCTCAATAGGAAGAGGGTTATTATTGATAATCTCATCGTACTCTCGACATAGGTGCTCAATTTGAACCTCATTGTAGAATTTGATTTGAAGAGTGTGAGGATCAAAATTAGGTCTGCTCGAAAGGAGGATCACGATACTTTGGCAGGTCAAGTACCCAACATTGAAAGCCTTAGCATTCTAACGCTTGACTTCTCTCAATTATTCCTCACTATTTTTGTACCCCCAGATAGCAAGTTCCTTTATGTCTTGAATAAGGAGCTCATACTCTTCACTCCCTTGAAAGGCGATGAGAGCATCTTCTTTGGCTTTGATAAGCCCTGTCACTTGGTTCTTCTATGGATGCTTATTCTCACACTGAGTTGAGTCTCGCTCCTCCTCAGCCTTCACTTTTCGGCCTATGGCCAAGTCCCTTTCTTCTACTATGGTCTTCTTGGCCTCATGCTCAGAGGCAAGTTCCATCCAAAGTAAATTGACTGAGAGTTGAAGAGCTTTGACTTTGGACTTGGCAATAGCAGCTTCCCATTTGGCTCTGAGGTAGTACTTCTCAGCGAAGTGGAAGTACCCCACTATCTACAAACCGAACCAAAAGTTAGAAGGAATAGTTCCTTAGCAGGCATTTTGCCAATATGGGAGTCAAGATCGAAAGCCGGCTCTGATTCTCTTCCTCCTTAGCAATGCCCTTCCCATGACGTTGAAAATTTTGAGGACTCGAAGTGATCCTTCGAGGATCTAGATGTGGAGAAGGTGAGAAGGGAATGTTCACTACTTCGCTAGGTAGCTCCCTCTCGAGTGGCTTGGTGCTTTCCCCAGTAGCCTTAGCAATTGGGACAGGAGAGGAATTCAAACTTTACTTCCTTTTCTTCTTCTCTTTCTTCTTTTTCTTACCTTATAGCATGGCAAAACTACTACCTTGCCTCTTGAGGGTCGCAATCTTTTCTTTTTTTCATTCTTCGCTAGAATAGCTGGCTTGAAGGGTCCCCTAGCCTTCTTTTCTTTCTTTTTTAGCTTCCTTGGTGGTACAAGTGGGGCAGCTCGAGGCGCTCGAGCTAATTGACCAATAGCCTCATTCATAAGAGAAATTCAGCTGAAATCTATGAAAGAAATTGAGGTAAAAGTTTAAGTAAAAATAAAACTAGTAAAAATGTGAATCGATTATCTATAATACAAATTATACCAAATTCCCATGCTACGGAAAGACCCAACTCAAGGAGCTTTTTCTTGCTCGACTACCTTGGTGTGGACCTTAATCTACGTGCCTTGAAGGACTAAGAGGAGAGAAGCTGATAGATTTCTGGAGGAACATCGAGAGGCTTCCAATGCTCAATAGTTGTCTCCCACTCACTTTGAAGCTTAGGATCTTCTTTTAAGAAGACTCTCATAGGATGGTCCTTCCAAAATGAATTGAAGAGGAGTTAGCCCCAAAGAGGCGCTGGTCTCTCCTTAGTGGCAGGTATCATCCCCCGTCAGCACTTAAACTTTGGCCACCGTGAAAAGTATCTTGAAATATTTCTATAGTCAAGGGACACCTTTAGCGATCACCAAGGCTCAGAATGTCGTAACAAGCCTCATGGCATTGAGAATAATTTGGTCAGGAGCTAAGTCAAAATTGGCTAATACTACAGCAATAAAACTATTTACAAGGCACATCTCCCAGAAGGTATCAAAAACATATTCAAATTGATTCATAGGGGTGGAACTCGTGTTCTCTGAACCCCAGATATCCACATTGATATCATCTGGGAAGCTGAAGATTTGAACTAGGTGCTCAATCTTCTTTTCCCTTAGTGTCTACTCGAATAGCCAGACATGACCAAAGAAGAACTAGTGTTACCTATTAGAGTCAGAAAAGCCAAGTCACCAAACTGAGCTCCCAAGAAGTGATAGAGTAAATCATAACTAGGTTCAATACATGGGTCTTATCATGGTCATGGAAACTGAGGGATCGAGTGAAACCCATCGACCTATAGTAATGAATTAAAGTGTTACCTATGTGAAGCTAGGGTTTACCTATATACCAAACCTTAGAAGAACATCTAAGATCGGAGGACATGTTAGTCTATGGGTTTGGGTGGTTCGAGGTGACATGGCCATTTAGACTAAAAGTGCCCAAAACCTAAGAACAACTCAACCTAAAAATTGTGTTCCTAGGGCATTAATCTCAATTCCCATACAAAGCAAGAAGATCAAAGTCAGATGTGGAGAACAAAAGCAAAAAGAGCCATACCTGAGCTACAAGTTGGTGTAGAGGCGGCCATAGAAGTGGAAGTAACAATGTGAGTGGGTGTGTTGAGGCAGCTCCGATGGTGTTCGTCACTAGGATGGCAATGACAACGGACCTTGGGGCCAGTGCAGCCAATGCCGACAGGGAAGCAATCACACAAGTAGAGATCTCTCTCTCATTTGTCATGAAATTGCCAAAAAAAGGTGAATGGGACAAAGCTAGGGTTCGGGAGTGAAGGAGAAAGGGCGAAAAAGTGGGGTCACCATCCCCAAGGCTGATTTTATAGCCCCACGGAGCCATCTGATATGTGATGCTTAGTAAAATTCAAGCCATTGGATAAGCACCATGTCTTTTCGAGCCTTGGTATGGATCTCAATGGACGCGTATTGTGAATCCACCCTTTGCCGTCGGGTAACCAATCGCCAACATGAGTGACGGAGGCAATGCCTTAGAACCGGCATACATATAATGCAAAAATAGCGTAGCGTATTAAAAGAAAGATGGCCCCCGTCTTCCAAGGATCCACTGAGTTCATCGAAGAAAAGTGAGTCATGCTTCATGAATAACCTCAAACTCCAATTCCAGCATCTCAATATCTGGACTTGGGAGCATTAATGATACACTAAAGTAAATCGGTCGAGTTGACAAGTCAATAAAAATCAAAGCCTAAATTGAGCCTTTAGGGTTGAATCTGAGGTAAAACACTTCTTCATTCTGAGTTGTAAGAGGCTCTCAACATTGAGCCATGAGAAGCTTGATATGTACCTACACTGAGGTGTCCAAGCCTCAGTGTCTCAGTATTGTGTGTATGCCAAGGTTCTACTAAGTTACGATATCTCGGTGATCAAGTGATAAGGAACCAATAACTATAGAAGCTAATCCCTATATCCAAATTTAGGAATAAATTCCGAGAGATCTGGGTTCAAGGTCACCCATTACGAGAAGTCTGGCTAAGATCGTGATGCTAAAGATCACGAGATTCAAATACGATCAATACCCTAAAAATAGCCCATCTCCAAAAAGGCAAGAACTAACGCTCAACTGTTCATTCGATCTTTATTATTGTGCACTGATCTAACTTGAGCATTGGAATGGTCATCGCCGAAAAACTCCTAGCAATTTTCTTCACTATTCCTCTTTGTGCAAGTCGAAAGAAGGGTGACTTGATAGTTCAAGTTCTCAAGAAGCCTCTCGAGTAGAACTCAGTAATGAACCGGCCTCCATTAACAAATTCTAATTTAAAATAAAAAATAGTTAGTCTGATTTATTTTAAGTTAGTTTCAAATTAAAAGGAACACAATTTCTTTTTGTTTAACAAGCTTTGTTTCATTCCATAAGAGCTTTTTTCTCCGAAAGATCAATAAGGTAGAGTGTCCATCTTGTAAGTAAGTTATTGTGAAAATTCGGTCCACCGTCTGCGTGGGGCATGTATCTTTTTGAGAGATTACGATTTGTTGTGTTATTTTCTCATCAATTTATAAAAAAAATATCACAAAAAAATTCTCAAAAATTTTTTGATGATGGCTGTTTTCGACTTCCAAACTAGTTGTAATAGAAAATTAAGCAGTAGATTTTAAAAATTGATATTAGTCCTTTTAATTTTATGGATATTTTGATATTTATAATGTATAAAGGTGATTTGATGTTTTCGAGATTCTTTGATCTCAATCGATATATCATCAAATCTCTTATAACTAATTACGGGTAATTCCAAATTTCTCAAGATTATTTTTTGAATGATAAAATATATGTAAACATTTTGACTGTTTGAATAAACTATTCAGATACCGAGAATGCTAAATTTCATAATACTTCCAAGTAATATTTCATTAGATCAACTAAACTATAATTAACTTCAAAATAGATTAGATTAGAGATCTCCGCCCATTTTATTAGCAGTCTTTTTTTGAATACAAATTTAATTTTGTATTTTAATTGATTTAATTTGGTGTATCATCTTTCAAACATGGCAACTATGATTCATCCAAGCCGGCCAAACCAGAACAGGGTTTTGGATCCAGCTCCCGCAACATGTTACCAAATCTGAGTACAAACAATTTTTAGCAAATTTGAATGGTTATTAAATCATAAAATAACCTTAAAATGGTAATCAACGAGCTTCGCAGAGAGCCACGAAAATGGCCCCCCCGTCTTCAAGGCACCACGCGTCAAAATACTATTGGTTGACTCCCAATCTCAACTGGAAATGCACCACCAACTCTGCCCGAACACACCGGCACTTCGTTTCCGCACCTCGTCGCGACACTCACGCTCCTTACTGGGCTCGTACCGGGTTCTTGCCGGAGTCGCTTTTCTAGGTCCATTTTCTAGGTCTGAACAAAATGTAACCTAAAAAGCATCGGATAAGCCCATCGTTCTGGCCTCTCCTCTCCATCTTGTCCCGCACTGCGATTTCTTCGAATCATGGGCGTCTGAAACCCGAAAATTCTCCATTAAAACCCTAACCCTAGTTTCTCCGCCGAAGAGCTCTCTCCAATGGCGGCCATCTCGTCCTTGCCGTTCGCCTCGTCGATGCACGCCTCGGAGGGCAAAGTGTGCGTCTCTGCCGCCCAATCCTACGCTTTTCCCGCCTTTGCGAGATTTCGGTTCAAGACGCGCAGTGTGAGCTCTCGGATGATTGTGCGCTGCTCAGCGATGTCAAACGGTCGCTACTTCTTGCTTTCTTTTGTGTTTTGCTTGTTTTGAACCGATGTAATGTGATAGATTTCCTAAAGTGTTCTAATTTCATGCAAAAATTAACATTTTTTCGATTGGTTATCGTTGAATTGTATGCTAAATGAACATTTGGATTTCTACATTTAAACTTAAACTTATTTGTCCTTTTCTTTGAATTGCTAAGGTGCATTTCTGTGCAAATTACCATTTTTGGAGGTTTGAACTATATATTTTGGAAATGGTTGTTCAGGAAATTCCTTGATTCCCATGCTCAGATTTTGAATATTATGCTTCCTGGTTCCCAATCCATAGCTTGTGAAATGGATTACAAGAGTACCATAAAGAATGTTTGGTATCTCAAATAATTTGCTAGATGTCTATAGTTTAAGCGTATTGTGATCTTGCGTTGTCGTTTTTGTCTGAATTTTTGACAGATGTGCATGTGCCTCCGACAGTGAGTGAGACAAAGTCAAATTTCCTTAGGGCTTACAAGCGGCCCATCCCAAGCATTTACAACACAGTGTTACAAGAGCTCATTGTGCAACAGCATCTGATGAGGTATAAGAGAACCTATCAATATGATGCTGTATTTGCTCTTGGTTTTGTCACTGTCTACGAGCAACTTATGGAAGGCTATCCGAGCAATGATGATAGAGAAGCCATTTTCAGAGCCTATATTGAGGCATTAAAGGAGGACCCAGAACAGTACAGGTTTAGTAGAATGCCAAAAACTAACCTTTGATGCCCTTTTTTTAATGTTATATAGTGTTCTAGCTTGACATATTTCCTGTAAAGGTCTAAAGCTTCATATTTTCACTTGGTGGAGTGGTCACGAATCATGACTGAGCCATATAGAGCAAATTTTTGCATAATATGGCGGGCTATGCGTTTAGTTCTTCGAATATCTGATTTTCACTGAATATCGCTGACTAGAAATGTATGTTCAAATTGTTCATCTTATTAGTTAATCCTCCAGCTGATGCTTCTCACCAAGATTGATGTCACGAAATGGTAGGTTGATTCTTACCCATAAGAAGTAGGTGGATTGGAAAATACATTTTAGTTCCTTTGAAAATTTGGTTTAAAGAGTTTTCTTGTTACAATGTTTAACTTTCTTACATCATCTTGACTTTAAACATTTTGATCCATGAAAAGCAAATTGATCAATCACATGGATTACATTTTGTTTATTATTTAGCACATGGACAAAACCTTGGCCACTGTTTATTTTGAATCAAGTGAATTTAGTTGCTGATATGTGCACTACAGAAAAGATGCACAGAAGTTGGAAGAGTGGGCGCGTTCCCAGAATGCTAATACATTAGTTGATTTCCCATCAAGGGAAGGGGAAGTTGAAGATCTCCTGAAGAATATTGCTGAGCAAGCTGCAGGTAAGGGAAATTTCAGCTATAGCCGATTCTTTGCAATCGGATTATTTCGCCTACTTGAGCTCGCAAATGCAACAGAACCAGCTATCTTGGAGAAGGTTGTCTTTATTCCATCTGTTGCAGTGCTATTTATGATTGACTGTCTCTTATATTTCATTATTGTTGATTCCTTTCTTATTCAAATTTCAAGATAAATAGTAGCCCTAAAAAAAATGGAGTAAACTGTTAGGGTTTTGGAATGGGAAGTGTTACAGATAGAATTGTTTGTTGCAATTTCCTTTTCCGTTTAGTTCATCGTCAAGATTACTTTTACTGACATTTTGGCTTTTTAGTTTTTTTTTATGGGTGTATATCATCAAAACATATGCTTCTGAAGCATAGGCTCATGCCACCAAGTGCTAAATTATCAAAATAGGTTTATGTCCTAATCTCTCTTCTATGGATGTTTCTGTATTGGCCCAAGGTCCTTTTAGGCATGCATGGTATATTTTGCATTGCTCGATGTGTGCAAACATGTCTGGGGGATATGTGGCATTGTTTTATCCATTTAAGCACCCTGCTGATGGATCTTACTTGTGAGCAGGTCGATTTTCATTGATGCACTCATAGATGTCTATTTTGTGTCTAGTCAGAATTTGGCTTGCTTACATACTAGGTCTTATGTTGCATGATGCCTTGTTCATGGATTCTAATGGTGTACATTTTTGTGTTCTGCTGATTCATTTTCTGAGCCATTTGTTGCCCAGTCAAGGTTGCTAATATCTCATTTGCTGCTATTTGACAGCTTTGTTCAGTCATGAACATAAATAAAAGAAGTGTTGATAGGGACCTTGATGTATATCGCAACCTTCTGTCCAAATTGGTCCAGGCCAAGGAGCTCCTGAAGGAGTATGTTGATAGGTAAGAACTTCTCCTTAAAAAATCATTTGTCTTTCATACATATTGTTAATGTTTTGATAGTTATGTTCCCTGAATTTAACAATTTATGTGTATAATTCCTTGGTAAATTACCCTAAGTTTTTGTGTGGAAAGTAGGTTTCATGTTGTCCATTCAATTGTTTTCTGAAGAAAAAGATACCCTTAACCCTGAAGGTGTTATCACCTGTATGAATTGAAGATTGGGGATGATAATGTTGAGTTGCTCCAAGGAGGATCCTAGTTAGGCATATGCATTTTAAATAGCTGGGCAATTACATTTACTTGTTATGGATTTCCAGCATACTGTTCCTAGTACAGACCTCCAATCTCTAGTTGAGAGTTTTTGAAGAGCAGTTGTGAACATGATATTAATAGTTGTCCATACATTTCGTTGTGATGCTTACAACAACTAGGAAAATCAATATTATGTTGAATCATGAAATTTACTGGAAATAATGCCCAATAGGATATATTCTATCCATCTATTTGTCACTGAATTCTATATGTTTTATCTTGCCAATGCTGAAGAATAAAACCAATGAAAATTCAAACCCTGATGACGTTGGTCATGTTTATGGAGAACTGTTCATCAACAATGCTAAGCATCATGTATGGAAGATCTCTGTGCCATTTTGCATATAATCAGTAGGCTAGTTTGCAGCCAACGGATTGCGCTTTGCCCCTTTCTTTTTGTGTGAAGTAGGTGTTTCTTTTGTACAGATTTTGTTATCTTTCTGCATTTTTTTTCAAAATTTTTAGGGAGAAGAAGAAAAGAGAAGAAACAGTGGAATCCCAGAAAGCGAATGAAACAATTACAAAATGTATTGGGGAGCCTCAATATGTACGGGAATGATCAGCATATTAGTGCACTTTGACTGTTCAGAGTTCTTGTTGACGGAGTTTTCCCCAGTTTTCCCCTGCACTTGTTGTATTCTCTTCAGCTTGTAATCATGGCTTGAAAGTGTATTGTTGGGAGGATGGCTATCCTCACGGAATTGCACGTGTTTTTTGCATATTCTTGTGTTCATAATTAGTAGTTGCCTGTATCGTGGAAAATTTCATTGGGATCCAATTCTATGCAATATAAATGGTCCAAATGTTTGTATGCTCTGAAAGATGGACATTATCAGTTTGTGTTTTCAAATAAATAAAGAATGTTTTGAGTTCTTGTTGAATGTTAATACGTTTTGGCTCTTGTCGCGGTCTGTGAAAACGCATGCTGCCAGGAAAATAAAAATAAATTAGCTTGAACTGTACAAATTAGCTCCGAATTAAACGAGAATAATAATTTTTTACAAGGTGATCTGAAAAGCAATTACTTTAGAATGTCAATGGAGCCTAGTTTGTTAGTGATTTTAGTCCGAGAGATTTTTTTGAAATTACGATCCGGTAGAATGCTCAAATCAGCATTGGTTGCCATACTAATAGTGGAGAATAAAATTGAATATTTGGTTAGGCATATTAAAAATACTATGATTTCTCATAATCACTTTGAATTCAAGGGAATCAGATTACAACAAATCTCAAATTTCACAAGATTGACCTCTAGAGATAAACATTTATCATTTTTCACGCATATACGATCACCTTCATATGTTAGGCCAAGGTCATGGAACTTCTTTAATTGTCTTAGAATAAACACTCACCGAGTGAAACCAATACTTTGATCATTGAACTCACCTAATCTTAAATACCTCCGTGTCATTATCTCGGTGTCTTGCCTTTGATAGCCTTGATTAGTGGCATCAGTCGATAGTTCAAACAACAAATTGGATTCGATTTATTTTTTATTTTATTGACCCGATTGTTTTTTGGTTCGGTATATCATTGAGAAGGTAATCAGATGAGAGTTAAAAATAAATTAAATAAAAAAATAAATAGAAAATATGGAATTTTAAATAATATAAATAGTTTAATTTAATTGTAGGTGGTTAGTGTAATAGTAATCTTAAACTCTATAAATATATCAGGTTTAGGCATTTCGGAGCATAAAATTATAATAAAAAAATATGACGTTATAAAATTTTTAAGTTATTATTGTGAAAAAATAACAGTCCATTTTAAATTTTTTTTTGGTATATTCATCAATGTAATTAATGTTGATTAGATCCGTCATAATTTCAACTCCGGTCGGAACTCCTCCGCTACACCATAAAATGCGACTCGATGGTCGAACCGGCATATGTGTGCCCGTAGGAAATACCTAAATCTTATATAATCCGATTTGTTAATTCGATTTGAATCCAATTCAAATTAGACGGATTCGAGTTTGTTATCATTGGGTTCGGGTCAAATTCAGTCAACCCATATAACATGCTTATGATCCGATTAATCGGTTTATTTGTCATGTTATAAATGGGTGGAGTCGGATCAATAATTTACTAATTAAATTAATTAAAATATTTTTAATTTTTTATTTTATAATATTTTTAAATATTATTTATAAAATAAGTATTTTATTATCATATCAATTTTACATATTTTAAAATTAAAATCGAATTTTAATTTTTAAAAAATCGAGAATTAGAACTTTGGATTTAAAATTGGTTCTAAAATGAATATACTAATTTAAAAATCCTGTATTTTATATTATAATCTTATAAGAATTTAATTTTAAATACATTAATACATAATTTACCTAAAAATATTATATCATTTATTATAATTTTATAAATATTTAATTTTAAATATATTTATATACATATAACATAAAAAATTATATTTTAAAATTTTATACTATATATATATATAATAGTTAAAGTTTCGATTTATCAGTTTTTCAAAAAATATAGAACTAGAATTGAAACTAAATTTTTAATTCTATTAAAATTAAAAATCGATATCGTATCGATTTATTTTGATAATTAATTTTTTTATACGATTTTCAATCGGTATAATTTAGTATATTAATTTTTTGATTTTTTTTCTGACCCCTAGTCTCAGGTGATGGTTCGGACTCGCGGTGTCCCGCGGCTGCAGCCCATATACGAAGCGATATCCGGATGGCTCGAGATCTCGAGTGCATGGTCGGGTCGGATCTTCGGTTCGAGGTGGTTTGTTTTCGGCTGAGGGCGATCGGGACTGAGGAAGAGGCGGAGAAAGCGAAAGTGGGGTCGCTGGACTCGGTCAACGAGACGGGGAGAGCGCACGTGACGCAAACGGTTTTGGGCGGGAAATTTGTGCTCGGATTCGGTGCTGGGTCAATGCATACTGATGACCGACACGTGTCGACAGCGTGGGAGTTGATTAAGAGAGAAAGCTTCTGAGATTAAATGACTTAGTATCGATCGAACACGGAATAAATTTTATTGAGGATAATCAAACATGGAATAATTGAGCATTAGAATTGTAATAAGTGATATATTTCTCTGCCAAGCAGGGCAGGCTGCCGTTGGGACGTCTCGAACGCTAGCGAATACTCGGGTCTTTCTTCTCTGATTAAGAAGCTTGCTCTCATTGGGGGTCTCTGAGGCAGTCATTTAAGAAGCTGCAAGGCCTCGTGTAGGATTCGGCCGGTGTAGGGCGGCAATTGCTCTCGGCTCCAAACCTTGGGCTGCATGAAACACCATCGCGACTCAAAGCTCCATATCCAATATCCGGCAATTCGGCATCTCCGGTGATGATCGTTGTGCAAACAACCAGCGCCAGTAAGAACCACACCCGAATGGATGCCATGTCTTATCGTATTGGCCGTCTCTCCGAACGTACCTGGTTTGATCATTGAAAGCTGAATTTATAGCCAAGAACGGCCCGTAATATGCACGAGTGAACGCCATTGTTTCAAGGAGAACCGAGTGGAAGAGAGTGAAGAGCTCTCTCCATGTCGCTCTTTGCCACACGTCCTGCTTGATGCTCCCACCCATGATGCCACACATTCTATACGATTTTTTTTTATTATGGAAAATAAGCTTGTAGGCAATAATAATAAATTTCATGAAAATTTATTTAAATAAATTATTTTTTTAAAGTATTCTAACGGGCCCTATTAGAATCCAATCCGGTTCAATGTGCAACATAGTTTAAGGTTGGCTTGGTCCAAATACATTTTGAAATGAATTGATTTTCAGTCGTAATATAAAACATAAACAAATATTTTCTTGCATGGCCGATTTTTGACACTGACACGCGTCTTCCAAGGATTGGTCCAGTGAACCCAAATGACACCCTTCCAATTTCCACCACAGCAATCCGCTGTATGGGTCGCGTTTTAACGGAACTGGACTTATCGCCACCTCGTCACCCCCTCAATTTCCATGGCAGTCCGCCAACCTCCCTTTCGACCTCTTAACCTACCACAGCAGCCAACGTAGGCAAACTGTACATTCAAACACCATAATATTTCTACTTTAAGAAATTGGTTTAGTCGTTCGTTGATCAAGAGGCTCGCTGCCTACGACCTCCCCACCTCTCTTTCTTCGTCAAAACCATCAATTTGTTCCTTCTTCTTCCCCGATAGCTCGCCCAGGGAAATCGCAGAAACCCTAAAACCCCTAACTTTTCTTCTTCTCGCGCTCGTTCTCCGCGTCATCATGCAATCCCAGCAGACCCCTCCGGACCCCAGCCTCCCGGTCCCGCCGCCGCCTGCCGTTAAGGCTGCCATCGCTGCCGCCCAGGCTTCGCTCCAGCCCAACTCGCCCCGCTTCTTCTTCTCCTCCGTGGCTGCCGCTAACCCCTCCGCCGGCTCCCACCGCCGGATCGCGATCGCCGTCGACCTCAGCGACGAGAGCGCCTACGCCGTCCGCTGGGCCGTCCAGAACTACCTCCGCCCCGGGGATGCCGTCATCCTCCTCCACGTTCGTCCCACCAGTATTCTCTATGGAGCGGACTGGGGTGCCATCGACCTCTCCGTGTCCTCTGGGGACCAGTCGGAGGAGTCACAGCAGAAGCTGGAGGACGATTTCGACGCCTTCACGACCACCAAGGCGCATGACCTGGCGCAGCCGCTGGTGGAGGCGCAGATCCCCTTCAAGATCCACATCGTCAAGGACCACGACATGAAGGAGAGGCTGTGCTTGGAGGTGGAGAGGCTCGGGCTCAGTGCGGTCATCATGGGGAGCAGGGGATTCGGGGCTTCGCGGAGGAACAGCAAGGGAAGGCTTGGGAGTGTCAGCGACTACTGCGTCCATCACTGCATCTGCCCTGTTGTTGTGGTGCGCTACCCTGATGACGGGGTGCCTGTGGCGGTCGGCTCGGATGGTTGGAGCAGGAAGGGTGCGGTGGAGAAGGATGCCGAGCTGCATCCAGTGCCAGAGGAGGAGCAAGAGTACATTGATGCCGCTGAGGAACATAAAGGTTGAGCACTTTCTGGCTATTAGTCTAGTTCTTTAACAAATTGCGGCAGAAAATTGATTTTTGGTCTTGTTTTAGGGCGCTCTTCAATGTGTTTCCAAAAATTCTTAATTTTTCTTCGTTTGTATTTTATGCTTGCTCGTAGCTCACTTAGATCTTTGGTTAGGCATTATAATAGGTTGTCCTTTGACGTACACACGCTGTGAATGCTTTAACAGAAGTTATATGATTGCACTCCACACTTGTTCCATTTATTGTTTTCTGTCTGCCAACTGAGATGTGTTATTCAATCCTTTTTGCTAGTTAGTCAATGTTTTCTTTATGCTTTCACCTGTTTGTAAATTGCTTTTGTTTTTAAAGATAGCTCATGTGAATCTGCTAAACGTTACATTTTGAATGCCCACTATGTTCCATTCTGGGGTTGCAGTGCGTGTTTTTCTTGATAATTCTCAAAAAAATTGATTTTTTTATGCTGAAAGGCTTGTTTGATTTTTCCTTTTTGGGGTAAAGCGGGGACTAATTTTTCCCTCTCAGACTACAGACATTGAATATGGAAAGCAGCATTCTGTTTCCATTGTTCTGCACATCTAGTTTATTTGTTTCACCTTGCACTTTTGAACTCCATTTCCATTATTTGAAAGTCCTAATTGAGCATTGGCTTTCAACCTGATATGTGCATATCCTGTAAGATTTACATTATGTACTTTGTTTTCCTCTTTATCTCTTACTGAGGCCTGGGCAACTGATAGCAAGGATTGGAATGTGGCTGCGCATCTTGTTGGAAGTTCAGTAACATTATATGTTAGTTCATCTTGGGGCATCATGCATCACATATGCTTGTTTGTGTTGAGTTGCATATGTGCACAATTCAACACCATGTGATATATGACCCCATTTTGGTAAAAAGTCTATCGGCCAATGTTTGTGGTGCTTTATTGAGAGTCATTTTGGTACCATTGATGGACCTATTTTCTCTATTTATTAGCTTCTGTCATGTTGGGGTAGTGTGAAGTATAATTATATCAGTTTATTTAAGCGAAATATGCTTATTCAGGATAGTTTTAGTATGATGCATCTGCATGTCCTGTTTTCTGTCAACGTCCTTCTTCTGCCAGGTATTGCTATCTGTAATCGGAAGTGAATATGAAACAGAGTAACATTTCTTATATTTGCTTAGAAGGGACTGAATGCCAAAGTAGATTTGCTAAATAAGTATCTGAAGGAACATGATAAAGTAAAAAACTTTTATTCCTTAATCTTGGCAAAATGCAACCATAATGCTGGTTTTTCCTTGAAAAGCTCAGCTAAATGACCTTCAAGAATTACGATAGAATGCATGATTTTAGCCATCGGAGCCAATCCTTTTTTTTTTGAAAGTAACAGTTTGTAGTTATTTCAGTCAATATGCATGAACACGGTATCCATTTCTGGTGACACTTAGATGCATAATTGTCCTGGAATGTCACTAGGAAGGTTCATGTTTTAGAAGCTGTAAATACGTAGACTACTCCTTTATAGTCAAATGTTTGTATGGAAGTAGATCTTCCATGGGACCAATTTGTGTGCAGCCCATTTAAGAGCTTGGTGCTACCCCAACAATGATTCATGCCCAATGTTAGTGGCATTTGGCCCCATTTTCGTCAATCTATCTGCTTGAGTCCTTTTGTTTATGTGGTTTACTTTTCAAAGATGCATTAAAAGAATTTTGTTAATGCGTTTTGGTTCAAAATCATACTTGTTTTGAGAATTTTCATTGGATATTCAGACACATAACATGATCTCCTGTACTAGGAATATATCCTTCTGGCTGCCTTTGTGTAATGTATCTTTTGCAGGGAGTTGACAGAATCGAAGAAATCGAATGTTAGGATGTGACTACTTATATTTGATTGCCTTTTATCCAGAATAACCCTTTGTCTCTCTTCTTGCCTTATTTTCTATCTTTGAGAGTTCTTTGCCTTTTTTCCTTTTTATGCCACACCTTAAGCAACCAAATAGCAGTGATCTCTCAACCAAAGAAAGATATTAGTGATCATATCATTTTAGTCATGTTAAAAGTTATGT
Source organism: Trichopus zeylanicus subsp. travancoricus (assembly GCA_005019695.1). NCBI lineage: Eukaryota > Viridiplantae > Streptophyta > Magnoliopsida > Dioscoreales > Dioscoreaceae > Trichopus > Trichopus zeylanicus. The sequence goes on along the minus strand of RXID01015228.1, from coordinate 33,289 downwards.
TAAATCATGCTAAAAGTGTGGGTGATGTAAATTGAATATATGGTGGATAATAAGTCACCAAATGACTAATCTGCCTTAATAGCAATAAAATTTTGGGGATCTGAAGTCTTGAAGCTTTACTGTGGTAAATGTTCACATTCGAATTCAGAGTAGTGAATTTGCCCTAAAAGACTTGGGAAAAAATATTGAATTCTTATAAAGACACATTAATATAGACCTTTGAAGGCTTACATGTCACCCTTCTAACACTTGCTTTATATTCAGCTATGTCAGGAAGAGAACACATCTTTTCCTCTTGAGCATACTGCAATCCCACCTGTTCCTGTTGTTCTGAAAAGATGATATATTAGATCCTTGATTTTATTACGTTACCTTTGTACTTTTGTGATTCATGTTACTTCTTCAGTTTTTCTTTTCAGTTGTTTGATACATTAGAGATGCTCCAGGTTTCATTGCCATTTGCTTTTGTTCCATATTGCCACCTGACAAATTCTTGGTTGTCTCTCTTAATATTTTATTGATTTATGCTTTGTTAATAGGATATTGGGTACAGGAGTTGGGTGTCCAACTATCTTGATGCATCCGTCTCTCGGAAGCGAGGGACATGACTAAGTGTAAAACTATATCATGTCTATCCTAGGTTGATGGTTGAGTTCAAGTAACTCAAAATAAATCACCTTAGCTCATTTAGGAAATCAATAAAGGGGATTTCTTTTCAAAAATCTCCGTTTGTGGAACTTTGTGAACAAAGATCTTAATCTTCATCTTTTTTTTTTGGCAGATGCTTGATAGATAAACAACTTCTGGATTATCTGCAGAAATCCAGGTGAAGTCTTATTTATTTGGAAGTTGCCATATTTGCCTTCCGTTTAAATTGGTGTTAATCTAATTTCTTATTCTTAAATCCTTCGGTTTATCTTTATTGAATGCTCTCACATGTCACAACACAAGCATTGGCTTGATGGTTGCACCAACCTCTTGTATTTGAGAGGTCATTGGTCCAAACCTTGCTTAAAGCAAGGCTTTAATGGAAACATTTTCTTCTTGCTTCAATATGAAACTGGATTAAGGTAATCACTTAAAAGCTTTATTTTGTACATCGTATCTTAAGCAACATTAGATAATCTAATTTTTTGATGGTTTATAGAAATTATTGGGAAAAAGGAAAAAACATGACTAATCTGAGTTACCGAGTTGACTTGTACCGGTGTTGATTTGGGTAGTTGACCAAGTTGAGGCCAAGTCCAGAATTTGCCAACCTTGTTTGACCCTACTATTAGATATCCAAGTTGCTTTAAATCAGCTGTTTGGGGTAATCTGTATCCAAAGTGCTTTCAGGTTATTATTTCACGAGTTCACCTGGCCCAAAGGTGTTATTTCGGACCTCTTACAATTTCTTTTCACAAAAAAAAACCTTTTATAGTTTCTACTTAGTCCAGTGATCTGATAGCCCTAAATGGCAAACTCACATCCTTGTTTCCATGAATGATAACCTGTGTCAAGAATTGTTTTAGATGATTGTTCCATGCTTTGATTTGACCCCTGATGTTTTAGAAACCTCAGTTCTTACTTCTTATAGTTCCCTGAAATAAAATGAAAGAGAAAAACACTTGAAACCTTCCAATTTGACCTGCCAATCTGATGAACCACCGGGGATTGATAACAATAGTTATACATTCTACACTCTAAATAGGCACTAAGTGAGATCCAGACACTACTCTGAACATTGAATCTGTATTCAACCAATATGCTGTCCTTTCCCTGTAACAACAGTAGCATAAAATTTCAATCACTCCTACAGAGCATTATCGATACTACCTTGTATTCTTGGTTATCAATGAGATATTTGGGCGCATTTAATTCATAGTTATACTTGGCCAAGTCAGTCTAAGTCAAAGAAAGCTGTACGCTGGCTTATTTCCTAGCTTACGCTAGGTTATCCTGACATGGTATGTTATGTTTTAGCTTGCCTTTACAAGTAGCAAACATGCCTGTGATTTGAAAGGGAAGTATGATTTGCCATTCAAAACAGGTAACTTTGTGAAGATGTAATGATAAAAATGGTTTTCCCCTTTCTTTGTGAAATGTCATTTTATTATGCAGAACATAATAGCAGAAAGTCTTCAGAGGTCGCTTCTCATCTGAATTCTTTGGATTTCCTCTTTGCAGGTTACTGTCTGCAGGAGATGTATGATGATCTCATGAGGCTTTCTTTGTGGTCAGATTATGTTCTTATTCTGTCGTTTTTCTCTTTGTCCATAGGCTCATAAAATAGACAGATGGAATTGTGCATCTTTTCAAGTTCATTGGACCTGTTAGATATGCTGAAGATTTTACTGCTTTTGTGTTGTGCATGTATGCTTTAGGAGTCTTTGTAATCTTTTTAGAACTTTATATGGTTACTTTGCCTTGACTTTACATTTTCTCTCTTACTTGCCAAAAAAAAAAATTTGCATTTTTCGCTCGTATTCATATTTGATAGAATTTGTTGCCCCAATCCTATTATATATGATGAAGTTAGCATCCTCGCAGTCCACACATGCAGCTTGAATTTTTTCCATCCTGTCAGCCTTGTCTTTGGGCCTGGAGTGTGCTTCGGCTTATACTTTCAGAATGTCTACTTTGGCAGGCTTTTTTGTGACAGGTTTCTATTACCCAAAGAGATGGGAAAATTATGTGTTTTATGCTAAACTATGTGGATTTCATCAAGGGGCAAATATTATTATATACATATCACAATCGGTTTGGGCCAAGCACAGCCCAGATCAGATCGTGTGTTAGGCCGTGCTGGGCCTGGGGACTTGCTTAAAGCTGTGAGAGGCGGGCATTGAGCTGGCCTCACCCGACTACGACGTGACCGGACACAGTTTGATCGTGTGTTGGGCCATGATGGACTTGGGCTAGGCTGTTTGTGGGTCGACAGGAGCACGGGTCGCTTTGGGCCGTGTGTTGTCATGAAGGAGTATACAAACCATGTACAACCAATGACATAGAATAAATCTGACCCATTAATAAAAAAATTCAGAAATAAATTGTTTGATATAATATTTGAACAAACAATCTAGCACTTAAGTTTATGACTCATATGACTCAAATTATCAAACACTTAATTTCTTATGCTAAATTTATTATTTTATTTGTATATAATGTAATAATAATAAAAAAGAATTAATGGGTTAGGAAACCGGAATCCGGACCTAGCATGCGGCCAGTAGTGTGAAGGCATGACAGACCCTTGCTGTGCTTTCACAAGGCAGGCGAGGAAAAGGAGTGGCTTTTGTGAAACCACTCGCGCCGTCGTTTTCCTCGCACAAAAACGGCCGGACAAAGCCTCTCTCACCAGTCTTCAGCTTCCATAGAATTTGGCCAGACAACGCCACCGCTCACTTGACGAAGTGCAGAACAAGCCCGACCGACCAAACTAAGCAGCTTCCTCTTTGCTTGCGAGGCACGATATTGACACCATTAGCCACCGCCACACATGTTCATCTTTGTCCTTCTCGTCGGTCCATTGGTGCTCCCACTGGCCTTGCCTCATGGCTGCGGCGCGCACACGGACGGCCTTGCGTACTGGTTTGTTTTCACTCGAATATCTAACACGTTTTTGAAAATTATATACAGCTCTCAATGGATTATATTGTTGAGTTATCGCATGACAACTTAGTTTTGTTGCATCTCCGTGGTTTCAAATCTAGATGAGTAGCTTCACCTCCTCTTCGGTTGGCTTGCAATCTGAATGCTCAACACCGTGAGCTTCCAAAAAAGGAAAACTCTCGTGTTAAGATCCAATAACAAGGTTTTAAATATCAGTTTCAATTTCAGTTTCGACATTCAGTGAAATCGATACATTTCAGCCGTTTTGACTGTTTCGGTTTCAGTTTTGACCATTTCGATTTCGACCGAAAGATTGTTTTTAGTTATTAATTGTGTGTTGACCAAAATTTGACTATATTTTGACTGTACTTTAAACTTAAATTAAAAATACGATAAAATTTTGAACATTTTTTTTATAAAAATTCAAAAATTATGAAAGAATTTATAATTAATTTTACCACAATATTAAATAATATTTTAATTAATTAAAATTAATTTTGATAGTTAACCACTGTTTTTATATATTATTATATAAAAAAATATGAGAAATAATATGAATATAATTAAAAAATATAAAATTAACATAAGTAAATTTAAGTTATTATTAAAATATAATTGACACATACATAATTTATTAATTATAATGTAATATAATTAATCATCATCATCATCGATTGAGTTAAAAATATTTGGATGTGGAATTATGAATTTAGTACCTGAATGATCCAGATGAATATTTATAGACATACGAAACAGAACAACTAGTTCTGCGCAATTTCGTGACAATAATTTATATGGGATAAGACTGACACAAATTTTTTTTATTTTACTTTTGGTGAAACGGTCATACACGCATGTACGCAAACAAAAAACATAACGTGTTTCGATCAAAATCATTTTCATTTCAGTTTCAACCAAAATATTTTTTTATTAATTATATTTTGACTAAAAATTAATTTTATTTTAATTTTTTTTAACTTATAAATAAATAAATTATAATGTGTTTAAAATTTTTAAAAAATATTGAATAATTACGTAAATAATATTATGTACGTGAACCGTATATGATAGAAATTATGAAAATGGAGAAAAAAAAAAAAGAAAGAGGAGAACCTAAACTTTGAAGCGTGAATATTGAAGAACAGAGGACAGGAGAAAGTTTTATGGACCTCACTCATTTCTAAGTAGCGAGGAACTTGATCCTCGAATTGAGTTGACCCGATTCATGTTCTTGGATGGACTAATTTAATAGTAATTCTAAAATTCCTCCTTTTTTTTTTTGTGCCGCCGTACGATACTCATTTATTGTATAACGAGACGTGAAACAGCAGATAAAATAAAAAGTTATTATCTTTTAAAATATCACATCAATATAATGAAATAGATTAAATTTGGGCAACTCTGTAAAGTCGATAGGTTGACTCTTCCTCGTAGGTATTCTGGTTCATAAAATGGCAGTCAAGAGCTTAATAGGATTGTCAATAGATTCAACGGTTCAAAAGCCAACCTGATTTCACTCGAAATTTTGAAGTGCAGGACGAAAAATTTAGTCAAAAAAGAAAAAGTGCAGTCCAAATCCAATCCTACCCGAGTACCCCTGAAGCCGGGACGAAACGTTCTCCCAATAACAGAGTCGTAACTCAAGGACCGACACAGTTCTTGAGACAATGGAAGAGCAATTCCTTATCCGGACTCGGTCCTCTAAAAGCCACTAGAAGAAGTTTGACAAATTGACACCCTACTTTGGTTTGCCCAATTTATTAGATGTATTGCTTTTTTTTTCAAACACATTAAATTTCACATCATATAATTGACCAAATAATACATAGATTTTATGACCTCGGCGAACGCGACAACCAGGCCTGACAATTTGAATTATCAGATTAAAGTTTAAATGTTTTCTGAATTGACCGGTCAAATCATATATTTGCTAGGTTTAATAACAACACCTCGGACTCAATTGCATTTTAATCGAGAAACGCACCAGAAGCCAACAATCAATAACGGAAACAATGGTTTCCAATTCAAGCGCTCATAATAATAATTTCCACGCAACGAATCGCGTCAGACCACCCCCTTCCATGAATGAAAAATGTAAAACCATAAATAAAGTTAAGAGAGCATGCTAATTTCAAGGAACTCACGCTGGCCTCCACCGTACCAAGCCCACGTCCAAAGCCACAGAGCAACTGATCATTAATTATCCCACCCACTCTTCACAACCACCGCCATCCGAACCAAATGGCTGCAACCTGCAGTTCGAGCGCACCCGAGAAAATCTCAATCTGTACACCAAATCAATTCCAAAGCCGAAACCCAACCACGTCACTGCCCGGAAAAGAAAAATAAAAAAAGTAAAATCCCTTCCGCTTCTTTTCGCATGGTCAAACATCGTCCACTCACAAAAATAAATAAAAATCATTAAATCAGTATTTTTGTCGTTTTTCCGGGAATCAATGCCTCACTCAGATCGGACGGCTGAGAGAGCCGGACGCGATTACATCCACCGCGCGGATGCCTCCGCGGTTGTTCCGGAGACGGAGGAACTGAGCTTTCTTCGGTAACACGCCGGCGAGCGACGTCGCTTCCTCGCAAGCCGGAGCCGCCGGCAGAGAAGCGAAATCCCCCTGCAACGAGCGCATCGGAAAATTTAGATTTCGGCCCAAAAAAGAGCAGGAAATTGTGAATAATCCGATTTATTTGACAAAAAAAAGGAAAAAATCGAAGCAAACCTGAGAAGGAGAAGCTAGATCCTCATTTTCTCGCTTGCGCTTCTGGAACCGATCGCGAATCTGGCTCGAAGACTCGTCGCTGCTCGACGAGCTTGCCACCGGCGGCGGCGTCATCGTCCAAGGCACCACCTGGTTCTCCCCAGACTCCTCCTCCACCTCTTCTTCCTCACTCTCATCACAATCCTCATCCTCCTCTTCCTCTTCTCCACCATCGACCACCTCCTCATCGTTGTCTCTCCTCGGGTCAGTCTTCGTTCCATCGCATCTCTCGCAGACGGAGACCGTCGGCGAGAGTCGCGCGCCGGCGGCCTTCCACGGGGTTGGCGCCTGGCATGCGCGGCAGAGGAGCCACCGGGTGTGCCTGGCGACAAGGAAGTTGGCACCGTGCACCCTGGCGTCGCAATCCCAGCACAGGCTCGCCTGATCCGACTCGCAGTGCATCCTCGCCGGCTTCTCGCACAGCTCGCATTCCTTCATCTTCTCGGTCGACCACCGGCAGCGAAATCCCCAAAGTCGCGAGCGAGCGTTTCGTACCAATTTCCCTCTTCTCCTCCCCTCTTTCCTTTTGTCTTGCTTGTTTAGGACGGTTCTGCCCCCTCGCGGTCCTGTCACCGACTCGTGGCTCACCGCCTTGGCTTGGTGGGCAAGCCCACCCTGGAATCTCAACGTGTGGCGCGAGGGCGAGCACAGACGTGGTGTGTTCACCGCATTTAGGGCGCATACCCCATAGGATTCTTCCTAGCGGCGGGGGATGACGTGGCAGGCGAGATTCCACGTGTCCAACGTGGCGAGATCTCGTCCACCTTAGTCGGTGGGGCCACGTGAGCCGCACCTGACTAGCAGACGCCAGCCGGGCGGAGCTGCCAGATATAAATAATCCGGATTTTTCATTTTTATTTTTTTCTCGGATTTCTGAAAAGGGATTTATATTTACAGAAATACAAATTTAAATAATTAATGATTTTGTGGGGAAGCGCCGAGCGGCAAGAAAATTTTGGGGTTGAGAGGGGTCGAGGCCACGTGGAGGAGCCTCCGCCAAGACAATACGTCGATGGAGCCGGGATCTGATCCTGGATGACCTGGACTACCCACGTGATTCCACCACGTGGCTGTTCGTCAGGCTTCCTTGGCGGGTCCCGCTTGCCAGATATTTTTAAGTGGGGCGTTTTGCACATTGCACCCTATATTATAGAGTTTTTCTAGTCCTTTATAATATCTGTATTTTTAAAAAATTTTGGGAAAATTCTTTTTATCCCTTAAAATTTTTTTCTTCCTCTTAAATTCAAATGATATTTTTCTTTCCTAAAAGTCTTATGAAGCCAGATAGATATTTCAAACTCATAAAAAATAACTGATGTGATTTTATCATAACTCATGTGATTTTCATTTTCGTATTTTCATTCTCGTCCATAACATTAAATTTGTCTCTCTTCTTATTGAAATACTCGTCCCGCTCCCTTACATATTGCATACGATTCTATCATCTCATATCTACATTGGGCTTTTGCAGTAAGGTTTTTAATCTTGATTTAAAAAATTTTAAAAAAAAGTATAACTAATTTTACAATAATATTAAATAATATGTTAATTAATTTAAATTAAATATGATAATTAATTATTTGGACCGTCATTTTTTCTATATATTACTATATAAAAAATAGTTAATTATTTAGAAAAAACTCACAAATGTCTTACCCATGTCTACAAACTGAGACAAGCTTTGTTGAAAAGGCAAAGGGGAAAGAGTCTTTCAATCCATTTCCACTAAGCGAGTGGAGAGATAATGACGATGCCGGAGATGGTGGTGGCCATGCTGAAGCAGTACTAGGATTTCTACAACTTGACGCCTTCTCTAACTCCTCGCCTCATCTCCTCAACCACATCCTATACATATATGGCTTCGTTCAGCGCCACCACTCTCACAAGGTCCTTTCTTGCCCAGATTTCTTACCCTAATTTTAATGCTAACCTTTTTATTTTTTATTTCCTTTAGATCTCGAGATGAAGCTGGTGGACAATCAACCTGATACCACCGAGAAGGTTGATGGCGGACGATGACGCTATCTCCATGACATTCCTCACCTCCGTCGAGGTTGAGTTTGACATCATAGAGATGAGTTTATATAAATGTACAATAAAATAAATTATTATTTTATAAAAATTTAAATTATATTTGACATTTTTAATATATAAAATTAATATTAAAATATATGTTTATCTTATCTATGATAAATCTTCTAGTGAATAAAATATAAATAATTTTGAATCTATTACTAAATTTTATTCCAGCAAAAAAAAGTTGGTTTGTGTACATTAAAAAAAAGTTAATTAATAATTTAGGTCAATTAAACACCATAGATTATGAAAACCTCAACTCAACCAACTGAAAAATCCAACCTCATTATCATTCATCTTCCATCCCCCTTCCTCCACCTACCTCTCTTTCTCCCTCTTTTTCTCTTCAACCTAAACCCTCTTCTTCTTCTTCTTATTTTTCTTCTTTAAACACCAATTCTGCTAGCATTCAAAGTAACTCCTCAAGTAAATCTCTCGCTATCTGTCTCTCTTCTCCGTCTCTCATTGTTATCTCTAATAATCTCTTTGATGGTAGTGCCGATGGATCCCATGTCAGAGGAACAGTTGGACTATGACAAAGGTGACTATGGAGGTTCCCAAAGGCACTAGTACTCCAACGACCCCGGCGTTGGCGGCACGATTCCAACCCTCATTAATGAGGACATGATTGGCGATGACGACGAGTACGACCACCTCTACAACAATGTCAACGTTGGGGAGGGTTTCATCCAAACTCTCTAGTAGCAGCACTCTGGTCCACCAATGCAGCTGGCTCCTTCGTTGCCTATCACTATTGCCTTCAGCAATAGGATTTAGAAGGTTGAGGGTAAGGAATCCGATAATGCTTGGTTGCAGCTTGGGGTCCTCCTTTATGCACCATAGCGCCACCCATATTTTTGTCCTCACCTCTTTCTCGTCCATGCTCCCAGCTCACTGACCCAATGTAGCTGTCATCAACCTCTTATCCACCACCTCCATCACCCTCCTTTTATTCTCCTCGTCAATCAACATCACGTTTCACCGATGATGATCACTGAACCCTAAAATTGAAAAAAAATCGGGCAAAACCAAAATGTTTCGGCTAAAATAGAAACATTTCAGTCGAGATTCCAAACCATGCTTTACAGACACCTTGTCCTCTCTTAGTGTAAGTGCGGCCGAGGACAAGGTGAGATTTGTTGAGGTAGTTTGTGACAAAAATGGAGATAAGGAGGATGAGGAGGAGGACGATGAGAATGGCCATGTAGAAAAGACGAATGGGTTGGACCCATACAATGTCAATGAAGTTGACGAGACACAAGGAGGAGGAGGACACCAAGGATGATGATCGGGCAAGACTATTCTCTAGGAACCCGTGGACTTTTACTTTTGAGTAAATGAATACAAAAGTATAGGAAAATAAATACATAACAATATGAATATATATGCATAAAAAAATAAAATATTTATAAGCAAAAAAGTGAATACATATGTATAGAAAAAAATACTTATGTATAAAAATAAGGATTTAGAATGCAAGTCCACTAGACCCTAGAATGGACTTTCGTTCTACATTTTTATGCCTTAAACTTTCTCTTATCATCTACCTCTTTTGCATGATTGCCCTCCTCCTCGTCCCCCTCGTCCTCCTTGTCGTGTCTACAATGTAAGAGGATGAGATATTCATGCAAATCCTACGTAGACCTCAGGTGATGAGGCCACATGTGGTGTGAGAGGGAACAAAGCAGAGATCTCGCTAAGTCAGAGGTTTTCAATCGGTGAGAGAGTTGAGGAGGAGGAGGAGGAAGCGGCTATCACCCTGAAAGAGCTTGTTGGATTTGATGTTGTGTAATAGGGGTGAGTAAAAAAACTGAAAAATCAGTATAACGAATTGTACCGGTTGAGAACTGTATTAGAAAACCGATTCTCAAAGCAATCCAGTAGGTTCTTATTCTTAATTTTGATAAAATAAAAAATTCGGTTCTAGTTTTGGTTCTATATTTTATAAAAAAATCATCATACCGAAATCTTACCGTTATTAAAAAATTATAATTATATATAATATAACATTTTAAAATATAATTTTTTATGTTATATGCATATTAATATATTTAAAATTAAATTTTTATAGGATTTATAATTAATAAAATAAGATTTTTGGGTAAATTATGTATTAGTGTATTTAAAATTAAATTTTTATGGGATTTTAATGTAAAATAAAATATTTAAAAATTACAAATTAAAAAATTAGCGTATTGATTTTAGAACAAGTTCATAAATGGAATAAAAAAATAGTTCTTAACTCAAATCGGTATGATTTCGTTCCTTAATTTTTTAAGAATTGAAATTTGATTCTGATTTTAAAACGTATAAAATCGGTATGGTAAACTGATTTTGCTCATATCTATCGTGCAGGAAGAGCGACATCAACAAATAAAAAAGTGAAAGTTTGTTGAGCCAACAAAGTTCTGCTTTAGAGTCTAATTAGTCCAAAAAACTATTTTGGATGAGATGAGGAGAAGGAGGAGGAGGTGGCTATCATGCTGAAAGAGCTTGTCGAATTCGATGTTAGTTACTTTTGATGAGTTTGAATAGTCTACATGACTTCAAGGTGTTTTTAGAAAAGAAAATTGTCACTTTATTGTGAATTTACAATAAGTTACTTATTTTATTAATATTAATAAAAACTCACTTATTTTATATTATATATTCATAAAAATTCACATAAATTAAAATATTTAAAATATTTTATTTTAATTAGATTTATCAATTATAGTAATATATAAAGATCAAATAATTTTTATTTAATTTTAGTTTGAATAACTATTAAATTAATAAAAAAATTACTAGTTTTATTCCCATTTATATGAGGGACTAATTTTTGGCATTATGAAATTTAAAATTTATAATCTAATTTTGTTAGATTGATTATTCAATAATTGTATACCGACTTTTGAAACAAAATCAAATAAGTATAATTTAATTTTTGTATTAATTTAATTAATAAAATTAAATTATAATAAAATATTTTTTAAATATTTTAATTGAAGTAATTTTTTATAAATTTATATTATAAGATGAGTAATTTTTTTATTAATAATATGAGATAAGTAAATTTTCTATAAGTTCGCAGTAATCTAAGGAACTTCTTTACCAAAAACTCTCTTTTGGAGAAGTATTCGATGCTTATGGAGAGTTAGAGATTTGGTGCTCCGGGCTCCGCTGTGTTAATCACACAACACCACATTAATGTAACTACGATGAAAAGAGATTAAAAAAATCGATAAAACATAGGAAAAGGATTATTCTGATTATCCATCACTTTATTTATCTTCATTTTCTTATTCATCTTCGGGACTATTTTGATTAAAGTGTCTCCTATTATTATCCTTATATATATTTATATATATATATATATATTTGCATAGTAAATTATAATTGATGTAGAGCATCATGTCACCCATGCTTCAACAGAATATACAGGGAGATTACATACGTTTGTACAACAGAATATGATTAATCGAAATATCATGTCGCTAATGCGTTATATACACAGAAAAAAAAATCTGAGTTTAATAACCGGATAACGATAAAAAAAAAACATTCGAGATATATATAATAAAAGGACAAGTTTTTTGAATTAATTACGTATCACTCCTTGTAAAATTACCAAAATTATATATAATTCGTCATCTTCCTCATAATTATATACAACTTATAATTTTATAGAGATTTGCAAAAAGCTCCTCTGATCAAATTTGACCCAAATTAGAAAAAATATTTGAGAAATATTTCCTGATCAAGTCGATGTAAAATGACTTAATTGCCCTCAAGGGTAAATTATCGGTAGTTTAGATACCGAAAAGGTTTCGCCGACAATAATGGTAAAAATTTAGCCATCGAAGTTAGTTTTACTTGAAACATTGCTCACCGGACCCTTTGATTAAGCAAAGCATTCCGAGCTGATTTGCTGCCTCTGAGAGCCATTTCCAGAACCTTAGTTAGGTAACCCTGAATTATTTGGGATTGCAGACCGAAGGAGTTTATTGCGATAAAATATTATATTATAAAAAATTATTATATAATTATAAAATACGAGAAGTCGTATATAATTTCAGTAATATAGAAGGACTTATATATAATTAAAATTTGCTTTTTGAAGAATGGGTTGGATATGGGACAAGTACGTTGACCTTATAATTGACATTGACGCCGTCCACCAAACTGTGGGTCCCTATGGTTGTGCGGCGGGGATTGTCAAGAGTTGTTTGAGTAGGTCCCCCGCCTTCCCCTGCGGAGCACAGATCACCTGATCGTCATAATCCTGCACACTGCTTGTTCTGAACATCACACCCGTTAAACTAGTCGTGAGATATGTTCCCCGGTTGTGAACAGCAAACTCGCGCCATTTTAGGTGTCTACGACTTGAAGTCCAGTCCCGAATGTCAGGATTAGGATGGCTCGTGGTCCAACACTCCGGTGAATCCAAGCTTTGAAAGTGGGTCGGATTCAATAAAGCTGGCCGATTTGCATTGAAGTTGCTCCAATGGACTTCCATTTTCTTTTTAGGATATTTGATATTCATGTATTTATCCGGTCCAACTTTATGATGTTTTTCTACAAATAAATTGCGGCAATCTCATTGAAGCCATCTTCTCAGGCTGGAAACAGTCATTGAATCCAATGCCATTGCACTTGTAATTGGTGTCCTGTACTGAGAATATTAACAGAAAAAGCCCTGATCCAGATCCACTTTCAGAAACAGCATTAGAAATTGGTAGAAGAAGACGACTGAAAGGAATAAGATCATGTGTTTCTTTGTTTCTTAAAAAATAAAGAAAAAAAAAAAGGTTGTGGCGGGTTTGTGTATATATATATATTGGCATAAAAAAATATTTGTATGCATGCTTGTGGATTTGGATGTTGAAGTCCACTCAGGAAGATGCTTGTGGATTTTAGTTCTTCTTGAAATGCGCAAATTGAACAAACCAAACCAAAATGCATCAAGGGTATCAGATATTCAAAACACAAAAGATCTAAAATCTAATGTCTCCCAAGGACCTCTTCCAAAACTTTCCCACCCCTCCTCATCAAGCCGGGGCTCAACCTGAACATGAGCACGCAAAACTCCATCCGGTCCAGAGCCCCATCTCCATCCAAGTCTCCCTCCCTCAGCATGCTCCGAAGCTCATCGTCTCCGAGCCCGTCCAGCCCCATCGCCGCCGAGCTCCTCCTCAAGCTCTCCAGCGTGATGAGACCAGTCCTCGGGTCCATCAGCAGCCGGAACCCATTGCAGAGGTCCTTGACGAGGCCCTGGGACCCAAGCCGCTCCGCCATCGCCGGAAGAAAGTCCACAAAGCAGAGCGCACCTAAGGCCATTGTGATCAGTTCGCAGCAGATGGGGAACAAGGCAGGTAGTAGTAACGATATATGAGAGGAAGAAGAAGACGGTTGTTGCCGGGTTCTTGAAGGCAATCTAGGGTTTTCGTGGAGTGGTTCGGGGAAGCTGCATGGGGTTTTCAGTGGCTATACGTGGAGGTTGGGCCCTTGCATGGAAATGGTCTCGCAAGCGCGCAGTCTTCTTTTCTTTCTATCTGCGATCTAATTTGGTAATGGGATTTAGTTTATTGTCTTTACCAAAGTAAATGCTTTAATCCCTAATCATTGGAAGCGCATTAGTATTCATGGGTGGGCAGCTTCTACTGACTGCTTAGAAATTGCTTATCAGTTAATGCTCGGTTTAATAATGACTATTGAGATTTTGACTAATGACTAGGTCTAACTCAGCTATTACATATCAATACCCAAAGCTAGACGAGGAACTGAGGAAGTGGAGAAATATAAGATTTTTTAAAAAAGGAATTTCTGTTTTTTACAAGATTTTTTTTACTTGTGTACCCTTAGAAACATTCATAATTACATCGTGCCGCTAAAATTATTATAAGCATCTTTATTACCCTTAAAATTTAAAATATTTTTATCTTAAAAATTTCAAAATATTTGCGTGACCTCTCCGTTAGGTCCCGTAACTTTTTCGCTAAGTTAGAATAAAATTAAACGGATTAAAATTTGACCAAACTAATGAAATAATTATTTTATTATTGCATAAAATTTTTTAAAAATTTCATAGAATTTACATTGATTAGAAATTTAATATTTTATTTGGGCAAAATTAAAAAAGTTAATTTTCACATTATCACAAAAGTTTGTGGGAGCCGTGAGTTAACCGAGGGGACATATGTACGAATATTTTAAATTTAGAGAGGTAAAAATACAATTAGGGATATTTGTTAGGATATGCAAGTAAAAATGTTTAAAATAGTAAGTTTCCGGCGAATACAGCAAACTTTAGGAATTTATGTGCAAAAGACATAAAAATTCTGTTAATTAGGTATTAATGGCTTAACACAGGCTTGCCTGCTGCCTAGTGGCCGTTTGGTCTTTATCTTTTGAGATTTTTTAGTAAATAACTATTTATGTTAATTTATTTAAAATCACTTATTTTATTATTATTAGTAAAAAAATCGCTCGTTTTATACTATATGTTTATAATAAAATATCTCAATTAAAATATTTTAAAAATATTTTATTTTATTTTAATTTTATCAATTAAATTAATATAAAATAATCAAATTATAACTTCATAATATCGAACAATTGATATTTCACAAAAACTAAAATAAAAATAAGTTATTTTTTATATTAATTTAATAATTATCTGAACCAAAATTAAAAAAAATAATTTGGTCATTAATATCAATTTTAAATTGCTAAAATTAAATTAAAAATAAAATATTTTTTAAATATTTTAATCAATGTATTTTTTTTAAATTTATAGTATAAGATGAGTGTTTTTTGCTAATATTGATAAGCAAAGTGATTTTTTTGCAAATTCACAATAAAGTATGTAGTTACTTACTAAAATTTTTTTAGAGTTAATTATATATAACTCTTTGAAATTTTGTTAAATTACATATTTCTCCTTCAAATTTAAATATTTGTATATATATTTTTTAAATCTTATTAAATTACATATTTCTCCTCCAAATTTAAAAATTTATATATAACTCTTTTAAATCTTATCAAATTACATATTTTCTCTCCAAACTTAAAAAATTAAATATTTTTCTTGTATTAGGGATATATTGTAAAAACTAAAAACTTTATTGAGCAAGATTTATTGTTAAAATTAGTAATATTTGTAAAATATATATTATTTAATATCATTTAGAGTAAAGTGAAAAATATGAAAATACCTCTGAGTTAATTAGAGAAGACTTTGGTGGTTAAATTATTGTTATAAAAAATTCACTCTCGTTCGATTGATAGTTTTTATCTCAAATTAAATTTTAATCTAAAATATAAGATAACTATTTTGACTCTGGTATGGTTTAAACATGTTTCAATCCGATCTTGAATTAAATTTAAACATTAAATATAAAAATAATAATTTTATCCCTAATTTAGTTTAAACTCATTTCGATTTGATCTCTATTAGAATTAGGGCTCAATTTAGGACAAATTTGGAATATAAATCATATTTAAATATCATTTTTGCTTGTATTTTTTATTATATTGATTTACATTCGGTTGGAGTTATTTTCGTACTTTTATTTCAATCTAAATAACGTCAAATGATATGTATATTTTGAATATGATTAATTTTAACAATAAATTTCAGCTGATAAAATTTTTTCAATCGTATTACTAAAAGATATCTAATTTTTTAGGTTTGAAGAAAAATATGTAATTTGATGAAATTTTAAAAAAATATATATAATTTTTTAAATTTAAAAATATTATACAATTCCACATTATATAAAAGCATATAATTTAGTTAGATGTTTCGGAGTGATTTGCAAGTGATTTTTTTAAAAATTTTTATTCTCGGCGTGATAACTAGGGCGTAAGGCCAAAGCCCAATCCAAAATTTGACTAGATCAACGATCCTATACATTGACTTCCCACGGGACACGCCCTCGCCTGCTTCTTCCATCGAGACCGAGCGCGGTTCCTCCTCCGCGTGGAAGAGTTGTTGCACCTCCCTCTTTGACGAGCTCGAATGGATCCAATCTTTCTCAAAGACGCCGATTCCAAGCGCAAGGACGACGAGCGGATCAAGGCTGTGTCAGCCAGGTCCGCGACGCAGACTTCGACGCTGAAGACATCATCGACGCCTTCTACACCAAGCTCCACCTCCGCCGCCACGCCTGCCTCTTCGGCAGAGTCCTCCACTTCGCCAGTGGCCTTTTAACACGGCATGAGCTCGGGAACCGGATCGAGGAGACCAATAGAAGGATCGAGAAGATCTCTGCCAACAAGTCCAGGTATACCACTGAGAGAACAGATGCCGAGAGGCAAGTTATAGGTTGTTCTCCGACTGACGAGACGAGCAAGAACAGGAAGAAGAACAATGTCATCCAGCACATAGACGTCGTCGGCTTCGAGGATGGGGCATGACGCAAAGACTTTGAACAAACGGTTGGTGGAAGGCCAGAGGCGGTGGGTTGTCGCGTCGATCACCGGCATGGGAGGGCTAGGTAAGATCACTCTTGCGCAAAAATCTACGTCGATGTTAACCCGCATTTCGAATGCTGAGCTTGGATCTCCGTGTCCCAGGAATTCAAGCGAAGAGATCTCTTTCAAGCAATTGCTCAAGTCAGTGATGACTCTCTCGGAGGACTCGAGGATGAGCGAGGGGGATGCATAGCAGAAGGTGTTGGACCATTTAACCCTGTTGAATTTTGAGTGTTTTAAACTTAAATTAAATTTTGAGTTAAAAAGTAAAAATTTAAAATTAGGTTTACACTTACGATTAATTTATAGTATTAAAAATTATAATTAAAATAAAATTCAGAATCAATAAAAATTTATAAGTAGACTAATCCCAACGTGACCCAACGGCGATACCGCGCTGTGACCGATGATGTATGGACAGCGATGTACTAAAGTCGACATTGCCAGAAGGAATGAAAGGAAGCAGAGTTATGCTGACTACCCGAAACACAGACGTCGCCCGCTATGCCGACGCAGGGAGCCTGCCGCACAATCTGCGTTTCTTGAATGGGGAAGAAGGCTGGGAGCTCCTTCGGCGAAAGGTGCTCCAGGAGCCATCAGTGCTCGCCAGAGCTTGAAGACCAGGGAAGAAAGATGGTATCCAAATGTGGCGGTCTTCCTCATTGGTAAGAAAAAGAGATGAGCAAGGGAGTGGAAGAAGGTGCTCAAGAGCATAAACTGGCAATTGAAAGAAAGGCAACACCAGGTCACAAGAATACTTGCTCTGAGCTATGAGGACTTGCCTTACTACTTGGATGTCATGCTTCCTTTACCTTGGTGCCTTCCTGAAGACTCCGAGATTCCGGCGAGAAAGCTTGTTAGGCTCTGGAATGCAGAAGGCTTCCTGCAGCCACGAAGTGGAGAGACATTGCAGGAAGTCGCGGAGGACTCTCTTACGGAGCTGGTTCAGAGGACCATGGTTCAAGTGGCAAGGCGGAGCCCGGTGGGGGCTGTAAAAGCTTGCCTGGTGCACGACCTTCTCTGAGATTTCGCCATTTCTGAAGCAGAGGAAGACAAATTCATCGGAGCAAGCAAACACTAAGCTTCCTTGCCGTCCAGAGCTCATCGGCTCAACATCCATGGCTCATCAGTTGGTATCTACATTCCTCTGGACGATTCCAGCTCAAGCCTGCGCTCTCTTTTGTCCTTCAATTTGGGGAGATCTAGACCATATATTAGTTCTTGTTTGTGAGGATCCTGAAAGTGATTATTAGTCTGGTGCGGCCAATTGGCCGGATTCGGATCGGCTTCCTTCTCCGTTACTTCAAATTACTCAGTTGTTGATTTGGAAAACATCTACACTCGTAAACTTTCCGGTTAGATAGTAGAACTTTTTCATTTGAGATACCTAGGACTGGGAGAAACTAGCTTAAGAGTTCTTCCAGCAAGCATCAGCAACCTAAGACATCTACAAAAATCAGATATCCGATACAACAGGGTGAAGCGCATGCGTAGTTTAACTACTAGCAGAATGTGGAAGCTGCGAAGCATAAGCCACTTCTATGGAGATTCCTTAAGAATAGACAAGCCCGAATCAATTGGTCACTTGAGCAAGCTGCAAACTGTTATCATGGTGAGGGGCACTGATGGCATGGAGAGTGTCCTGACAAAAATGACAAGCCTTAGAAAGCTTGGAGTCTGTGGAGATTTAAGCCAACATGAGAGCTTAATATCCAAATCTTTGAGTGGATCAGCTAGACTTGACTCTCTGAAACTGGAAGGGGATTTGATACTAAAGATAGGAAAATCTTCAGGAAATCTCGAAAGACTGTACATCAATGGGCGCATAGAGAAGCCGCTTGATCACCATGAATTCCCTAGGAAACTAACAAAGCTATCACTGGCACAGTCTAGACTGCAACAGGACCCAATGCCTACATTGGAGAAGCTGCCAAATCTCAGGATACTGAAGCTTTTGATGAATTCATATGAAGGGGTGAAGATGGTATGCTCAGTGGTTTCCAAAGCTTGGAAGTCTTGGAAAAACTGAAACTCGAAGACCTATGTGAGTGGATGGTGGAAGAAGGCGCATTGCCCAAGCTTAGGAATTTTCTCATCCATGCCTGTCCCAAGTTTGCAGTTTTCCAGAGGGACTGAAACATGCCATTAGCCTGAAAGAAATGGGGCTTTGGGAGCTGCCATGGCTGCAAGGCAGGCTTGGAGAAAGGGGAGCTGATTGGCACAATGTCAGGTACAAACCATCCATCATGATTCACTGCAGTAAGCTGCTTCCTTTACACTTTTTGAACCTTAATTTGCAGCAACTGTCATTGCTAATGTACTCTTATACAGTGCAATTAGATTCAGTAATGCAGACATAGTGCCTGTCAGTATTCAAATCAAACCTTTAGTCCTTCCATTTATTTCCACAAAAGGACTTGTCTTTTTCTCCAAAGACAGGAGAACCATGAGGCCTGCCTCTTGGGAAAAAAGTAGTAGTCCATCATGAAGAGCATCAGAAAGAGCTTTTCCTCAGATTCCATGAACATTCAATCCATGTTTTCATCTCCATCTAATACTCAATAGACGTGGGAATTCTTAAACAAAAAACTAGTCTTCATTCTTCACTGCATATTATTCTCATGAGTTTTTCAAACTTGTCTTCATACTTCGCTGCATACTATTCTCATGAGTTATTCAAACTTGACGGCTTTTGGACCGAATCCCACCTTTAACTATCCCTTCAGTTTTAGAATAGACAAAACCTGGTCAACCAGAAAGTCAAAACAGAAAGTCAAAGCTTCAGAAAACAACTGCAATTAGCGCTTGAATGTGAATATTTCTTTAGCAAGACCCAAGTTGAAAGATGGACTTGCTATTCTAGTTCATCAAGGATGAGGTTCCATGCTCTCATCCCCTTGTCTATTCTCATCTCCATTGCTAATCTGCCTCTTTACTCTCATGCAACAGACACCATAACTCGAACCCAAGCTATCCAAGATGGACAGACCCTCATCTCTGCCAGCAGCATCTTCGAACTTGGCTTCTTCAGCCCCGGCAGCTCGACGAAACGGTATGTTGGCATATGGTACCACAACTTCTCCGTAGACACCGTCTTATGGGTGGCCAACCGAGCAAATCCGGTTCTTGATCGCTCCGGTTCGCTTGCCATTGAAGCCGACGGCAATCTCGTGGTCCTTGATGGAAAACACACAGTCTTGTGGTCATCTAGCGCCTCCGCGACAGCAAATGAATCATTTGCGCAGCTGCTAGACACTGGTAACTTGGTCCTAACCAGCTCCGGGAGCATTGCTTGGCAAAGCTTCGACCACCCAACCGACACCTACCTTCCAGGAATGAAGGTTGGATTGGATTTGAGGACCAACGCGAACCAGCTCTTCACGTCGTGGAAGACCCCTGACGACCCGGCGGTCGGGAACTTCTCCATGGGCATCGACCCCCTGAATTCGACTCAGATATTCTTGTGGGAGGGGACGAAACCGCGGTGGCGGTCCGGGATGTGGAACGGGCAGGTGTTCATTGGAATTCAGAACATGGTCCCTACCTACATCTACGGATTGCAGCTCAGCAACTTCCTTCAAGAACATAAGATGTACTTCTACTACTCGACCTTCAACAGCTCGCATAGGTACGTGCTCACTTGGGACGGGATTGAGGAGGATTTGTTATGGAATGACGACACAAAGGTCTGGAACCAGTTATGGGCGCAGCCAGTCACTAACTGCGAGCACTACAACAAGTGCGGCAGCAATGCGAGCTGTACGGATGGCGCATCGCCAATCTGCAGTTGTCTCAAAGGATTTGTGCCGGTGAATGAGGCGGAATGGAGTGCAGGCATTTGGTCGAACGGGTGTGTAAGGAGGACTCCTTTGCAGTGCGGGAGGAACACAAGCGGCCCGACGGACGGGTTTTGGAAGATGGAAGGGGTGAAGTTGCCGGACTTGTCAGATTGGGATCGCAACGTGGACAATGAGAACTTATGCATGCAAACTTGCTTGAGCAACTGCTCGTGCACGGCATACTCATATGTCACCGGAATTGGGTGCTTGACATGGGCGGAGGATCTCGTGGATGTACACATGTTCTCTAGCGGCGGGGAAGACTTCCATCTCCGGCTCGCCGCTTCCGAGCTAGGTGAGTGCCTGCCCTTCTAATAAAATATTTATCGCGTACTTCCTGATAATACATACACTTATTTTCTCTGTTTGTTGATTTTTGTGTTGCGCTGGAATTAATTTTAACTGTTTTTTGGTGATATTAACAGAGGAGAAGAAACGCATTCCAACTTTTGTAGTACTAATAATTGTTCTGGGAGTTCTCTTGTCACTTGGATGCATGTACGTACCATGGAGGTTTAGGAGAAAAATTGAAGGTTTGCAACGATACGATTATGGTGATTTTAACAAAAAAAGTTCACTACTAGCTCTGGAAATACTGATGTTTTGCCAAATTTCTCAGAGTTGATTCAACGACGAAGGTCACAAGGCACAGAACTCAATGACTGGAGTGAAAATGGAGAAGTGGCAACTGGTTTTTCTGCGGTTTCTTACATTAGGAAAGAAGGGAACGCAGGGAAATCTGAAGAGTTGCCTCTGTTGAGCTTTGATACTATTGCAGATTCCACTGCAAACTTCTCCCACTTAAATTTGCTGGGAGAAGGAGGATTTGGTCCTGTCTACAGGGTAAAATACTCTTAATCTGCAATCTTCAACTTCCAATTTAGGAACATAAGGATCCGTAATCATGATATGAAGGATTACAATGTAACATCTGAACGAACTTGTGATTGTTCTGGTTGATATCTTCTTATCAAATTTCACAGGGAACTCTGCCATGGGGCCAAGATATAGCGGTGAAGAGACTGTCAAGAAGTTCTGGGCAAGGCCTAGAGGAATTCAAGAACGAGGTTATTCTGATTGCGAAACTGCAGCACAGGAATCTTGTTAGGCTTCTTGGATGCTGCATTCAGGCGGAGGAAAAGATACTGGTCTATGAGTACTTGCATAACAGAAGCCTGGATACCTTCATCTTTGGTCCATTTGTTATTCTTATTAATCCCATTTCTTCCATTAGTGTTTTGAAGTAATCCTATTAACTCAAAGTTTTAGCAGATTCAGGAAAGAAAGGGCTGCTTGACTGGAAGAAACGATTTGAAATCATCGAAGGGATAGCTCGGGGACTTCTATACCTTCACAGGGACTCAAGGCTACGTGTAATTCACCGGGATCTGAAGGCAAGCAACATCTTGCTGGATTCAGAGATGAATCCTAAGATTTCAGACTTTGGCTTGGCTAGGATTTTTGGAAGTGATGAAAATGAAACAAACACGAAGCGTATAGCTGGTACATAGTAAGTACTACACATCAATAGTCCTCCAAACAAATTATGGAACTAAGTTTAACTGCTTATAATTGATGCATAACGAATGCAGTGGATATATGTCTCCTGAATATGCGATGCAAGGGCTGTTTTCAGTCAAGTCGGACGTCTACAGCTTCGGCGTGTTGCTTCTAGAGATTGTGAGCGGAAAAAGGAATAGTTCATTCGACCACCCTGAGCTGTCCCTGAATCTTCTGACATATGTAAGTCATACTCTGTCTCACCTACATTTCTTACTGCTTGCTGTAGCATATGTAATGCCATATCTTGGAATTCTCACAGGTTTGGAAAATGTGGATTGAGGACAATGCGATGGAGCTTGTGGAACCATCAGTAAGGGATTCATGTTCAATTAGAGAAGTCACGAGATGCGTCAATGTTGGGCTCCTGTGCGTGCAGAATCGTGCCAACGATAGGCCAACAATGTCGTCGGTTGTATTGATGCTAGAGAGTGGAACTACAAGCCCTCCTATCCCCAGGCAACCAACTTTTGGAGTGGAGAGAAGCCCAGGGGAAGATGTCTCATCCTCGTTTGAGGTGAGAATCGCTGCTGTCGATCCTTCTATCACTATGTTGACAGGAAGATAGGTGTTACACGTTTAGTTTTCAGCGCATATCATAGTGTTCATTGTTTAGATTAGTAGTTGTGGTTTGAAACGATTGCTTGTATATTGATATATAGCATTTCAGATATAACAGAATGATGGTTTTTTCTCTTTAGTGGATCTAATATTGGATGATTTTATCGATTTTTGGTATTATCTCCCTTCAACAACTGAATTAAATGGGGAAATTTGCTTGATTTCAGCTCAAAATTTGACCAAGTCCTTTGGTAGCAATTAAGCATGAAATTGAAGTGAAAAGATGCTTTGCAATCGCAACGGATTATTAAAAAAGTTCAGTCAAAACAGCGGCAGCAACGAGAAAATATGTGGTCGCAATTGTCGGTAGATCCAATGCTGCAACTTGCTGGTATAGATACAATCATAGAACTACGCTGAAGTCAATGAGTCAATGTCCACCTGCAGTTACCTCGCAACTCTAAACCAAGTCTCCTAAGCCATTAAAAATCAACATATTTCCATTAGCAAAGGTTTGATAGCAAACGAAGCATGATCCAAGCATCAATGGTGGCGTTCTTTCTGTCAATTCAGTTCTTCTTGTTAGTACGTACTTCCACCAATGACAGAATAGCGCCAGGGGAATCCATCTCAGTGAACGAGACCCTAGTGTCAGCTGGGGGAGTCTCGGTTCTTGGCTTCTTCTCTCCTGGAAATTCTACTGGAAGTCTCTATACCGGAATATGACAACAACATCGCCAAGAAAACAAGGAAAAGCCGCTGGCTGAGCCTGCCGGGAAGCTCACCTTAAACGGAGGATAGAAATCTTGCAATAATGAATTGAAAGGGAGGCATCATATGGTCATCGGGAGTTACTTCAGGTCTTCATAATGATACAGTAGCAGTACTGTTGGATTCTGGCAACCCAAGAATGGAAATCTTAGCAGGGCAACAGCACCTTGCAGTACTAGGCTGTCAAACTTGGATAGCTATTTGACAATGGCGGAGAGAAGCATGCGATACTTATAACAGAGTTAGGTCGTTAGGTTGATGCTATATCAGTGTTTTTGCGTCGCAGTGCAAATGCTTTCCCGAGTTCAAGCTGAAGATGCAAAGGGAATGGAACGCGGGGAACTTCTCCAGCAAGTGTGACGAGGGGGATAAGTTCTCGAGTCAAAGAGGATGAAGTTGTTACATTGGCTGGTGTTGTCTAAAAAATAAAGAGTTCAGAGCAACGTGAGACTAGTAGAAATGGTAAAAGATGTTGAATTGAATGGCTCGTTGTACACGGTCTATATATTTATTTATAATATTATAATTATATAAAAAATACAAAATATCTAAAGATATTTTATTAATAATATAATATTTTTTTAGTGAATATTTTTTTTTCTCTTAAAATAATTATAGAATACCACATTTTCATTTTGATATATTCTTTTCGGCCGAACATACCTTGTCGGTACACCTACTTGCCGAATTTCGTCGGACATCGGGACCGCCATAGCTGATCGAATTACGTCGTGCCACCGGAAACTTCTCCATGGACATCGGTCCATGCCCACAGTCCACTGATTTGTGGATTGCTTGGCTCAGTATCTTTTTATAAAGAAATTTAAAATATAAAAAAATTCAAAAATATGTAAAAAAAAATTTAAAAAATAATGTTCGTATGTAAATTAATTTATAAATAGTATATTTTAAAATATAATAATATGTACTTTATTTAAAATACATACCTATGTTTTGTTTAAAAAATATATACTTATATTTTATTTAAACCTATATTCTTTTTTTATTAATGTTTTAGAATTTTATAAGTAATATTTAAATAAAAAATTAAGGATTATAAAATTTAAATCTATATTATTTTTAATTTAAATTTAAGTTTGAAAAATACTAATGGTTCCCAGTCATATCAGTTCTCAGTGTTATTCTTTTGTCTTGAATTTCGAAAATAAAGAAGGGGAGAGGCTCAAGGGGTTACTTGGAAGAAGAAATAAATTTTAAAAAATATTTATTTATAATCTCCTGATATTTATCTTATTTACTAAAAGTCTACTGAGATTTCAATAATTATATACACCTTCTTTCTTTTCAAATTTATTACCTATAATCCTCTTATTGTTATTTAATCAAATTTTTTTTAAAAATTTCACTTTTACTTTCTGTAATTTTATAATTAAATTTTTAAAAAATTTAACTTATCACTCTCTACTCTTTCTCCCAAATATTTACAAATAAATTCTCAATTAAATTTTAAATTATAATATTTATTTTTATACATTTATAAATAGACCCTTTAAATATTTTTATTTATAAAAAATCTAATTGTTAATATTTTTCAAATAAAAATATATAAAAAAGACTTAAATATTTTTAAATATTTTACAAAAAAACCCTATATAAGAAAATAAATGCTAAATTTAATATTTATATATTTATAAATAAGCCCCTTGAATATTTTTATTTATAAATAAGTTCAAATACTAATTTTTTTTAAAATAAAAATTTATAAAAAAAGACCTTAAATATTTTAAATATTTGATAACTAAATCCTATATAAGAATTAAATTAAAAAGTTAATATTTATACATTTATAAATAAACCTTTTAAATATTTATATATTTATAAATAAGTTTCTTGATTAGGGAGAGGGCGAAGAGAGATGATGATCGGGGTGGGGGAAGGTGCTGATAAGCTACGGGAAGGGAATCAAATTGACAAGATGGCAAGGACGCACAGATGCAGAGGTCAGAGGCCAATGCGAGTGCGCAAGTGCAGGTGCCAGATTGGTGAGGGCATGAGCGTCAGGGTGACGCAAGTGTGGGTCCCAAGTCGATGAGGGCGCGAGTATGGGCGCCAAGTAGGGGGATCTGCTCACCGCAAGAGGAGGAGGAGGAGAGGAGGGAGGGGGGTTGGGGGGGTGGACATGGATCAACTTGCAAGAGGTGCGGATTTGCTTGCAGTGGGGCAAGCAGAGGCGGATCTGCTCGCGGAGTGGAGGGGTGTGGATATGCTTGTGGCTGGTTGGTTGGAGCGGCCATAGATGTCGGCCAAAGGTGCAATCACAAAGGGGAATGGCGGCGCGAGATTGTGTGAGTTGGTGTGGGCGTGAGTGCGGGCTGTAGGGGCGAGGTCGCGATGACTCTGGGAAGCGGCGGTGTGAGGGCACGGGAGCGCAACAGCATGGGGCTGGGTGGAGCAACGATGAGGAGAGAAGGCAAAGGGTAAAAGTGGATTTGGTTGAAAGTTGGAGAGTAATAGTTATTAGAGAATTTAACTTATAATAAATTTTTTTAAAATCTCAAGGGATTTTTGATAAATAAGAAAAATCTCAGGGGATTATAGGTAAATGTCCTAAAATTATATACAAAATAAATAACAAATTTTTTTTTAAGAATTTAATTGTAAAATTATGGAGGGTAAAAGTAAAATTTTTTTAAAAAATTTTGATTAAATAATAATTAAGAAATTATGGGTAAAAATTTTGAGAAGAAGAGGGATGTAAATAATTATTGAAATCTCCAAAAAAATTTCAGTAAATCAGACAAATTTCACGAGATTATAGGTAAATATTCCTTTTAAAAAAAGAATTTGGCCAAATGACCCGCGTGCTTATCATACCTAGGGGTGTGCACTATTCGGTTTTAACCGAACCGAACCGACCGACCGAAACTGAATAACCCATTCGGTTCGGTTTATTTGGTTCTCGGTTCGGTTTCGGTTTTGTAAAAAAAAAAATTTAAAATTTCGGTTCGGTTTCGGTTTCTGATTTTCGAAAACCGTAAAAACCGAACCGAACCGAATTATATATATATATCTATATACTGCGGATTTTGGTTTTGGTTTTGGTCTAATCGGCTCGAACAGACCGGACCGCCTATATAATCTCTGTTTTCAGCAGAGCGGTTCGGACTTCGGACGCCTGCTGTTCTGCTAACCCTAACCCTAACCCTCTCGGCGCTCTCGCTCTTGCTCTCGCCGCTCTCGCCGCTCTCGCTCTGGCTCTCGCCGCTCTGGCTCTCGCCGCTCTCGCTCTGGCTCTCGCCGCTCTGGCTCTCGCCGCTCTCGCTTTCGCCTCTCTCGCTCTCGCTGCTGCGGACCTGCGGTGTTGCGCCTTCATCCCTCCAGCTTTCGTCCCCCCCCGGACGCCCCTGGCCCTCCTCCTCTGAGGACTGAGGCTCTGAGTCCGGACGCGGCGACGCCTCTCTCTCTGGTCGACGCTCTGAGTTTCAATCTCTCATTTTTCTACGAGTATACGACGGATTAAGCTGCAAGGTGAGGGTATTTAGGGTTGATTTTTTGTGAAATTAAATTAGGGTTTTTTGATTTCATACGATTTTATTGTTAATCCTTTCGTCCATGGTCCACCCTCGGACGGGCCGGACCACCCCCTCCTCCTCTCCTCTGAGGCTCTGACTCTCAGTCCCAACCCCTCAATATCTCTCTGGTCGCGCTCTGAGCTTCAATCTCTCATTTTTCTACAACGGATTAAGCTGCAAGTTGAGAGTATTTCGGAAATTATGAAATTTAGGGTTGATTTTTTGTGAAATTAAATTAGGATTTTGTGAAATTAGGGTTCTACAACGGCATCATCGGGATCAAATTGCAAGGTTAGGATTGAATTTTGTGAAATTAAATTAGGATTTTTTGATTTCATACAATTTAATATGTAATTCTGTATTTTTCTATTGACAGATGTTGAACCAGGACGACAGTCAGCAGCTTTCAAGCACAAATCCAGTTATTCCAAGTCCAATGCCAATTTCTGCCTCGCAGGAAAGTTCTGCGCCTATGGCTATCGAAGTTGCAAATGAGAGCAATGTATCTACGTCTACGTGTAGTACAAAGCCTCCAATGCCGAGGAAAAGAATGGCAGCACGATCAGCTATATGGGAGCATTACACAAAGTTCACAGACCCGGGCAAGTCAACCAAAGCCAAATGCAACTACTGTGGTAATGAATTCTTGTGTGATTCAAAGAAAAATGGTACTTCTTCTCTTATACATCACATGAATCAGTGTAAGCGATATCCATATAATGTTGATACACATCAAACACAAATTGCCATGCAACCTATTCAGAAAGAAGTAGCAAATGAGCCTGTGCTAACAAGCTGGAAGTTTGATCAAGAAAAAATTATAAAAGCACTGGCACACATGATTGTTGTAGATGAACTGCCTTTAGCTTTGTGCAACATGAAGGCTTTCAATACTTTATGTCTCAAGCTTGTCCTAGATTTCGAATGCCTTCACGTTGGACTATGACTAGAGACTGTTTTCAACTCTACCACGATGAAAAGGTAAAGTTGAAACAGTATTTCAGAGAGTCCAAACAGAGAGTTTGTTTGACCACTGATACTTGGACCTCAATTCAAAACATAAACTATATGTGTATCACAGCACATTATATTGATATTGATTGGAACTTGAAGAAAAAGCTTTTGAATTTTTGCAAGATTATAAGTCATAAGGGTGAAGTTATAAGAAAACTAATTGAAAAATGCCTCTCTGAATGGGGAATTGATAGTGTTTTGACTGTTACTGTTGATAATGCCTCTTCAAATGATACTGCTATTTCCTATTTGAAGAAAAATTTTTTGAATTGGGGCACTTGTTTGGCACAAGGAAAATATATTCATATGCGTTGCATAGCACATATCATTAATCTTGTGGTGAAAGATGGTTTGAAAGAGATGGCAGATTCCATTGCTCGGGTTAGATCTGCTGTTAAATATGTGAGATATTCTCCAGTAAGATGGCAGAGGTTCAAAGAATGTGTGGAAATTGAAAAAATTGAAAGCAGGACATGTCTTTGTTTGGATGTATCCACAAGGTGGAATTCCACCTATATGATGCTTGAAGCAGCTCAAACTTTTGAGAGGGCTTTTGAAAAATTTGAAGAGGAAGATAGCAATTTCCGTCCGGAGCTTAATGATGAAGATGGAACTCCTCTGTCTTTTGACTGGCAGAATGTTAGGCGACTTATTACATTCTTAGAGCATTTCTATGAGTTGACTCTTAGAGTTTCTGGCTCTATGTATGTTACAAGTAATTTATTTTTTGATGAAATTTGTCAAGTTAACCTTCTTTTGAATCTGTGGAAGGTCAGCGGTGATACAAAAATCCAAGAATGGCTGCTGTGATGAAAGACAAATATGACAAGTATTGGGGTGAGCCAGAGAAGATTAATATGCTTCTCTTTGTTCCTGTTGTCTTTGATCCAAGACGCAAGTTAGAATATGTTGAGTTTGGAGTTGAAAAATGTATGAAGGTGAAAGAGGTGTTATGATGAGGAGAAGGTTGCATGAAGTTGTATATGATTTGTTCAGAGAGTACAGAATGCGACTACAGCCGGGAGGAATGCCATCTGGTGAAGGATCAAGTATGCGAAAGCAATCAGGTAAGTACATCTTAAGCAGTCTATTTGCTGAGCATAGAAAAAGTTTCATGGGTGATGAAATGAAGTCTGAGATAGACAAGTATTTATCAGAGGATCTTGAAAAAAATGAGCCAAACTTTGATGTTCTGGGCTTCTGGAAAGTGAATAGCTGCAGATTTCCTATTTTGTCACACATGGCTCGTGATATGTTAGCTATACCTATCTCTACAGTGGCCTCTGAATCAGCTTTTAGTACAGGAGGGCGCGTACTTGATCGTTTTCGTAGCTCTTTGACTCCTATACTAGTACAAGCTCTTATTTGCACTCAAGATTGGATTAAAAATTCAAAAACAGAAATCAATGTTGAGGAAAGTTTGGAAGAACTTGAAAAGATTCAAGAGGGTAAGATTTGCCTTGCTAATATTTTTATTATTGTATTGTATATTTCTTTATTATGATCAGATAATCATTGATTGATTTTTTTATTTCAGAGTTGATAAAAATGAAATTGGATGTCGCAATCGTTGAATTTTGAAAAGTCATCTTAAGGTTTGAATATGTTTACTTATTTTTTATGCATTTCTGTTTATGTTCCTAACTTTCTATGGTCATCTCTTACAGATTCATTCTTATATATCCTTATCATTCATGTGCATCGCAGCATCAGTTCATGTGTGAAGTTATAATATTACTGTCCTTAGTTCCTTACCCAGATACCTACTCACGTGATATTTTCTTAATTGCTTTTACTGTGATGATATTTTACTATGTTTTTTAGGTTCAACAGTATGATCCAACTATCGAGGGACAGGTATGTATCCAACTATTATTTTGCAGGAGCAGCCAAGCAGGTTGATGCCTGAGGAGAGACATCTTCGTTTTTGATGATGCATTAAAGCCATCTGAGCCTCTTGAATTTTTTCTTTTATTTGAGGTTTTTTTTGTCTTTGGTGTTTTGATGCGGAGGTGTTCCAATGGTCCCCTACTCTGGTTCGGTTCGGTTCGGTTCGGTTTTAACGGAATGCACACCCCTACTTGTAGCAACGGCATGGTTGTTTGGATGGCCTGTGAAGGCAACCACTACCTACCATTCGCTCACGGGGACAGCCAGAGAGGGAATTTGACAGTATGACCCTCTTGGAATTGTTTTATAGTTTTTTAAATAATATTTGTTGAATTTTTCATAAGCTGTTTGAGGCGATGAAGATGTTGAATTATTGGCTCATTGCCATATGCTATGCTCGCATATGGGCAAGTGACTGATTGGACGATTGTCTCATTCTTTGGCTTCACCCTAGTCATGTTATGCTGCTTGGAAGTTGGAACTTCTGGTTCTGGGCCTTCTGAGTTCTGGCTTCTGTTTTGTTACTTCTGTACACAGGACTACAGGAGATTTCTCAAGCTTTTTTCTTAATGGATCATTTGACATGATATAATCCTTCAAAGTTAAAATGCTAACTGATTACTGAATTGATCATATTTATTTTGAACCACATAATTACTGTTATTTATTTTGAACCACATAATTACAGTTGATCATATTTATTCTAAACCACATAACTGTTGAAGTGTTCTGCAGCAGTGCAGCTTGCCAGCTTCTGATACTATACAATATACATGCTCCTGCTGCTGTGCTGCTCCTGCTGCTCTGCTGACTGCTGCTCCTGCGACTTGAAGTCTTGAACCGTCTTGTTACATGAATTTGAGCTGTTGAAGTATTTTGCAGCTTGCCCGCTTTTGCTAAACTGCTAGTCTGCAACTATACATTGTCCTGCTGTTACTGCTCAGCCTTCTCCTAGCCTCCTGCTGCGCTGCTCCTGGCTCTTGCTGTGTTGCTCCTGCTGTGTTGCTCCTGCTGTTGCTGTGTTGCTCCTACTGTGTTGCTCCTGCTGTGTTGTTGTTGTTGTTGCTGCTCCTAGCCTCCTGCTTCTCCTACTGTGTTGCTCACTTGCTCCTGCTGTGTTGCTCCTAGGGGTGCTGCTCCTAGCCTCCTGCTGCTCCTGCTGCTGCTCCTGCTGCTCCTGCTCCTAGCCTCCTGCTGTGTTGCTCCTGCTGTGTTGCTCCTGCTGTGTTGTTGTTGCTGCTGCTGCTCCTGTTGTGTTGCTCACTTGCTCCTGCTGTGTTGCTCCTGGCTCCTGCTGCTGCTGCTCCTAGCCTCCTGCTGTGTTGCTCCTGCTCCTACTGCTCCTGCTGCTCTTAGCCTCCTGCTGTGTTGCTCCTGCTGTGTTGCTCCTGCTGTGTTGTTGTTGTTGCTGCTGCTCCTAGCCTCCTGCTGCTCCTGCTGCTGATGCTCCTCCTGCTGCTGCTCCTAGCCTCCTGCTGTGTTGTTGTTGTTGCTGCTGCTCCTGCTGTGTTCCTCACTTGCTCCTGCTGTATTGCTCCTGCTGGTTGCGACTGCTGCTGCTGCTCCTAACCTCCTGTTGTGTTGCTCCTGCTGTGTTGTTGTTGTTGCTGCTACTCCTGCTGTGTTGCTCACTTGCTCCTGTTGTGTTGCTCCTAGGGGTGCTGCTCCTAGCCTGCTGCTGCTCCTGCTCCTAGCCTCCTGCTGTGTTGCTCCTGCTGTGTTGTTGTTGTTGCTGCTGCTCCTGCTGTGTTGCTCACTTGCTCCTGCTGTGTTGCGCTGGCTCCTTGCTGTGCTGCTTCCTAGCCTACTGATGTGTCTGCTCTGCTTTCCTATGCTCCTGCTGCTCTAGCCTCCTGCTGTGTGCTCGCGTGTGTGTGTGCTGCTTGCTTCTAGCCTCCTGCTGCTCCTGCTGCTGATGCTCCTCCTGCTGCTGCTCCTAGCCTCCTGCTGTGTTGTTGTTGTTGCTGCTGCTCCTGCTGTGTTGCTCACTTGCTCCTGCTGTATTGCTCCTGCTGGCTGCGACTGCTGCTGCTGCTCCTAACCTCCTGTTGTGTTGCTCCTGCGGTGTTGTTGTTGCTGCTGCTACTCCTGCTGTGTTGCTCACTTGCTCCTGCTGTATTGCTCCTAGGGTGCTGGTTGCTCCTAGCATCCTGCTGCTTCCTGCTCCTGCTGCTCCCTCCTGCTCCTTAGCCTCTGCTGTGTGCTCCTGCTTGTTGCTCCGCTGTTGTTGTTGATGCTGCCTGCTGCTCTGCTTGTGTTGCTCACTTGCTCCTGTGTGTTGCTCCTGGCTTCATGCTGATGCTGCTCCTAGCTCCTGCTGTTTTGTCTGCTTTCCTACTGCTCCTGCCTGCCTTCTTAGCCTCCGCTGGTTGCTCCTGCTGTGTTGTTTTTTTGTGTTGCTGGCTGCTCTAGCCTCCTGCTTGTGCTCCTTGCCTGTGTTGCTCCTAGGGGTGCTTGCTCTAGCCTACTGATGCCTCCTGATGTGATTGCTCCTCCTGCTGCTGTCTAGCCTCCTGCTGTGTTGTTGTTGTGCTGCTGCTCTGCTGTGTTTGCTCATGCTCCTGCGTATTGATCTGCTGGCTGCGGACTGTCGCTGCCTGTCCTAACTCTGTTGTGTTGTCCTGCTGTGTTGTTGTTGCTGTGCTTACTCTGCTGGTGCTTCACTTGGATTCTGGCTGTGTTGCTCCTAGGGGTGCTGCTCCTAGCCTCCTGCTGCTCCTGCTGCTGCTGCTCCTGCTCCTAGCCTCCTGCTGTGTTGCTCCTGCTGTGTTGTTGTTGCTCCTGCTGCTCCTGCTGTGTTGCTCACTTGCTCCTGCTGTGTTGCTCCTGGCTCCTGCTGCTGCTGCTCCTAGCCTCCTGCTGTGTTGCTCCTGCTCCTACTGCTCCTGCTGCTCTTAGCCTCCTGCCGTGTTGCTCCTGCTGTGTTGCTCCTGCTGTGTTGTTGTTGTTGCTGCTGCTCCTAGCCTCCTGCTGCTCCTGTTGTGTTGCTCCTAGGGGTGCTGCTCCTGCTGCTGATGCTCCTCCTGCTGCTGCTCCTAGCCTCCTGCTGTGTTGTTGTTGTTGCTGCTGTTCCTGCTGTGTTGCTCACTTGCTCCTGCTGTATTGCTCCTGCTGGCTGCGACTGCTGCTGCTGCTCCTAACCTCCTGTTGTGTTGCTCCTGCTGTGTTGTTGTTGCTGCTGCTACTCCTGCTGTATTGCTCACTTGCTCCTGCTGTATTGCTC
>RXID01015225.1:0-33872 GCA_005019695.1 Trichopus zeylanicus subsp. travancoricus | reverse complement strand
AGAGAGGGAGGGAGGGAAGGAGGGAGTGGGAGAGGGAGGGAGCAGGAGGGAGAGAAAGGGAGCGGGAGCTGGAGGGAGGGACGGAGGGACGGAGGGGGTGGGTGAGGGAGTAGGAGAGAAGGGAGGGTGATGGAGAGGGATGAAGGAGAGGGAGGGAGAGAGGGTGGGGGAGCAGGACGGTAGGTGGAGCGGAGAGAGGCACGGGGGAGAGGGAGAGGGAGGGATGGAGGGTGAGTGAGCGAGGAGGGAGGGAGGGAGAGGGAAAAAGGGAGTGGAGTGACGGAACGATGAATGGGGAGGAAGCATAAGAGGGAGGGAGTGGGAGGCGGAGCGGTTAGTGGGTTGATGGCAGGAGCGAGAGTGGTTGGAAGGGAGAGAGTGAGGTAGAGGTAGAGGGAGGAGGATGGGGATGGGTGGGCTACAGGGAGGGCGGAGGAGGAGGAGGGAGGGGAGGAAAGAGGGGGAGTGGGGAGGGTGAGAGGGTGGAGTAAGGGAGAAGCTAGAGGTGGAGGGAGTGAGGGAGAGAGGGAGGGAGTGAGAAGGGGGGTATTGAGAAGGTTGGGGGGAGGGAGGGAGGGGGGGGAGGGGGAGCTAGAGGGAGGGGGAGCTGGAGGGAGCGGGAGGGAGGAAGGGATGGAGAGGGAGTTGGAGAGGGAAGGTGGGACGGGTGGTACTCCAACTTTTTCCACGAGTAGCCCTTCTTTCTTTTCAGTCGAAACTATTGGTCACAATGGCTTGAACTTCGAGGCGCTCACCGGAATAGAGTGTGCTCCCTCGCCACTGCAACCCACCAGTTTTACATATGGATGGAGAAAACAAAACTAGTCTCTTTGATTGGTGTGTTGAATAATATATACTCACCATAAAGATGCAGCACCACCTATTTCAACCATAGAGTCGACTTAAAAATCAGCCAACAACAAGATAGACAATAAAAGAAAGCACTGGACTTCGATTGTTAGAACGTTCAACTTGCATGTGTTAAGCATATAGTAAATTCTTCTCATATTGGATTTGCATTTTTGAATGAATTCATCTACATTCTAAATATGACGTGACGTCTCAGTACTTTCCTTTTCCTTCTGTTTGTCAAGCAAGGAATAACCAGCCTGAGGGAAGTCTTGCTGTTGCAAATTCATAAGAAAATAGGGATAGGGGTGTAACGGGAATAGGACTGAATTGGTGGAAGGCAAGCAACTCTCATAAAAGGTCTTCTCAGTCGAGCTATCTGAGGGAAATTGGTTTGATATCAACAACTGTCGCAACGGTCCTTTAACTAATAGAAAAGGGTCCTCTCTTTTTTCGTCGGTTTCAAAGTTCTTAGACATCATTCTAATTATAGCAAACCTTCAACAGTATAGGGTAGGTGCAAAAGAAAGATAAGCTTGAGATGCTCCACTTCAGCCTAATCAATCCGCCTTGCCATATTGTACAGTTGCCTTGTTAGTCTCTATTGCAAAAAGAAAAAACTTATATTCATCACTTCTATTATGATATTGTATTTCCTACATTATTTTAATAAAGGAAGCTATCATCCTCCCATCACTCGTGGAGAAAACCTGTCTGCTTCTCCTCCTATGACTCGTTTATGCAATTATAGTAGCTTAGAGGCTTATCCCACTTCCAGTGACTATAGTTGATTAGATCCAATTCTGAAGATAGTGCAATCCTTATTTTAGACTACTTTGGGAGCTGCCTATTAGGTAAGGCACGTTGGGAATCCACCTTTTCTTTTTAGCCCTTCTTGGTTTTCGACACCACCCTTTTTCACTATTTTTCGAGTCTAATTTCAAAATACTTAAAAGATGAGAGAACACTGACTAAACTTCTAGAGCTCTTTTTCGAATAATCAAGCTCGTCTATCTCTAATGCAAATGAGGAATGCAAGATACCAGAGTCATTTCCGTCCAAAGGGCTCTACTGGACCAGTCCTCGGGTATGAGCCAACTTGCAACTAATATCGCATGAAAAGCAATGTGGAGGATGAAAGCCTCCATTTTGATATGCTTAACACATACATGTGTGACTTTTTGTCTTGTCTTGTGAATTTCCCTTTCTCAATGACAAGCCGCTCTTTCATTCTCTGATTTTTTGCTTTGATGAAGACACTCAATCTTATGTATCTACTAATTGTCTTTTTGCCTCTGCTCGGTAGTGGAGTAGCCGATTTTTTTGGACATTTTCTAAGATCAGAAGGAACCGCTATAATGACCACTATGTGACATTTTATTTTCTTCGATCTTCTCTTTTCTTGCTTTTTATGAAGTTGCACTAGGAGCTAGTGCTTGCTATCTCAAAATAGCTCCATGGATCTCATCAGAAATGTTTGATGCTTCTTGGGGCTTCTTTAGCGATTGTGAAGTCACCAGATGAATTGACAAGTAGATAGATTTGATCTGAATGCTGCAATTGCTCCATGGTGATACGGACTCGACCCGCTCCTACCCACCTTAGGGTATCATAGCATGTCAGGAATCGAGGGGGGACATACTAGACGTAACAACTCTCGTTGGTTGGGGGTTGTGCCACCCTGCCTTTCGATCGATACATAGTTGAGGCGGTCGATCGTGAACACTACAGGTGTGGGAGGGATCCTGGTTAGGGAAGGCTAAGACGTCGCCTTGCATATGGGTAGCAAGAGGGCACTTATGCCTCGACGGTGGGGCCTTATGGGTAAGGGCCCAACCCAATAGGGACAGCACCCCCCACCCCCCACCCCCCCACCCCCCACTTTAAGTGCACCTCTATATCAACTGAATCACTCTATCTAAGGGTGAGGTCAATGGAATTGGGGAACCACGTGAGATTGTTAGATGCATGGGGCAGAGGGCTCATAGTACCCACCCCCCTCCCCCCCTCCCTTTTTCTTGATCTAGCCTTTTCTTCGCTTCAGTAGTGAATCACCTAAAATCAAAGGGGGTTGGCCTGCACACCTATACCCATACTGTGTCAGGCAGTGGACTCTTTGGTTGATTAGGGGGAGAGGGAGAAGTCTGGTCTACAAAATGGGAAGAAAGAACTTCTTTTCTTAGTAAAAGCCAACGTCTTGATAGGTCGGTTCAATTGCACTTGAGAAAAGGTGAGGTAAAAGTACAACGAAGAAAGCAAAAGCACTAGACTCGGATGGAATAGGTGAATTTGACCTAGGTAGGGTGCAAGAAATTTAGTACCAGTTTCAATGCTCTAATCAACTGGTTTACACTCTCTTTCCCACACTTTTTCAAGGAAAGGATAGGGTATGAATTTCTTTGTTCGCAGAAGTTCCATACCAAGTCGACATAAGGGGTTGGGTTGGAGTTCTAACAGGAAAGAATTTCTTTGTTCGTGAGGGAGAGAAGAGAGATGATTAGAGCTTGAGGGAAGGATAGAATTGAGGAGTCCCATTATACTCCATTCGCCACTACGAAGAAGAAGAAAGGACTGGACTAAGACTAAGCCTATAGGGCTAAAGACTTGAAACCAACCCTGCTAATCATGATGGTGATAGTAGTGGTTCCCACCAGCCACCAACCTGATGTGAGGGTATTCGGGAGAGAAAAAGCATATTCGCAAGGGAGGAAAGAATAATTTCCTGGTAAGTAAAGGGAATAAAGAGTTGTAGCTCAGGAGAGATTCGATAACGTGATAGAATTTAAAAGCAACGGATAATAGAGTTGTAGCTCTTACACAGTGAGGGGATACGGATATGGAAGCTTTTATGCAAGGGAGAGAAGAGAGCAAACAAGATAGGTAAATGGGGCAGGCATCAAAACCAAGCAACTCGGTCTCATAGGTTCCATAAATGATGAGGTTGGGTTACATTCCGATTTGGAGCTTTGAGTTAACCTAAGAAAAAGAAAGGTAGCGTGCCCACTCGAGCGGATAGAATTGAGAAGTTTGTGTACATTAACAAGGTATTCACCTACGTCACTAGTTGTATCATATGTGGAATACCAGGATAAGAGCAATGCGCTCAGGATCGAGGTATGAAAGACATCCCATTTTCCCGTAAATAGGCACGAGCTAAGTCAATAATGGGAAGAGACTACAACCTTAAGCCAACCAACCCAAAATGAATTACACCCACTCTAGTAAAGAGGAGAGAAAAGCATGCAAAGGATGATTTCGGCGCCTACTAGTTGCGTGGAAGATTGCCTCTTCTAATGGTATACGACGTATATCATTTCGCATCGGTCCCACGCTTACTACGTTCTAACTACTTTGATTTATAGGTCAAAGTGAAATAAGCATTGGTAAAGCTTAGTTTTCTCCTATTTGAAAGCTATTGGCCTTAGGCACTGTAGGAAGATTGCAGGGAAAGAAACATCAACATACGATAGCTCAGGATATTGAAGAAGTAAATTAAGCGAAGGATGTTGCAAGAGCTGTTGGCAGTTGACGAAATGTACAGAGAAAAACGAGAGAGAAGAGAGATGATTCGGTGTCGGGGTGGAGATCTATAGCAAGTTTGCTCTGTAGCAAGGTTAGAGTTTTATGTGCGAGTTGTATAATATCCCGACCCGGCTGGGTGAGAGGAGTGATAGTATTCCAAGAGCAAGGTTAGCTATGTGGGGTTAGGCTCATACATATCATATTCCGAAGAGTGGGTAGCTCTGTGGCATGGTGTGGCGGTGCATACATGGTCTTTCTGAGTCGAGTACTCTGAATCAAAAGCAACCCAACCCCCAAATCGGAAAGAAGAGGGCAAAGCATAAAGTATTAGAGGTGGACATAACGGTAAAGACATCGGTTCGATATGAGAAGTCTAGTTCATTGGTTCATTATTTGTTTGCGTAGTTTTGTATTCATTCTAACAGTATAGGATTTTCTCCCACTACACCTATTTGAAGGGAAATGAGAATATCTTTTATCAAAGAAAGAAGAGAAGGAATAAGTACAGTACCAGTATGCCAATACTTTTAGGCTCCATACCTGAAAAGAGAAGAAAGAAGAGGCCGGGAAGATGATTCAAGAACGTGATAACGAGAAAGTGCTTTCGTTGTCGGTCTGGTATGCGCACTTCAATCATTCTCATTGAGAAGAGGTCCCACGCTCTTGTCTTCTTTTTCGGAAGACTCCACTATAATTAAGCAAGCCAGATCGAGAAGGAAAAAGCTAGCCAGGCACAAAGCAGAAAAAGATCCCGAAGTCCAAGTAATAGGGAACTCCGCGGCAAGAACTACAACCAACCTGGTGCCAACCCACCAGTTGACTTCCTTCACAGAGTTGGAATACTGGAAAGGGTATATTATACAATAGTGGTTCTATTCTATGGCCGATCGATGTAACGGGAATAGCAAAACCAACCTAGCTACAAGTTGAATAGGTTGCATCCCAGCTAGTTGTCGAATAGGTGGTTTGGAGCCAAAAGATTCAAGACACAAGGCACAAAGCGGAAAAAGATCCCAACTACTGCTATAAAGACATCCTATAGCCGGCCAAGTGTAGTGCTTTCTTCGCCTACCGGTGGAGTGCTTTGTTCATTAGCGTAGTTTGGTACGGTATTCTATCTATCACTACATGAAGTTAGAGTTCATATTCACTCGTACGGCAATCAGTATCACCCATCTAGTTCTGGTTCCATACCCTCCAATCCAATCCCAAGCCTGATTCATTGAGGGCAATAAACATAGTAACATAGTTAGGCATGATTCGGCTGGGTATGGGAAAGCGTAGCAAGGTGGACGTAACGGTAAAGACAAAAAATCATATTGGAAAGTAACTCCATTGGGATCTCATTTCTTTCGTTGCTCAGGAATGAAAATGATGTAGTATAGAAGGAAGCCATGGGTTATCTTTAGAATACTATGCTCGGGATAGAATTCCATGGACGAAGAAGCGATATTCTTAACACATAGAGTAGAACCTTCGAAAGTGCGCTTCCTACCCCTAACCAAGTATCATAGGCTCCACACCATACTAGTTGGCATTTGTGGTCAATTGGGGAGAGGGGGAAGGGGAAAAAGAGTTGTAGCTCAGTATTCACCAATAGGTAGGTTGTAGGTTCACACTCAACGTTCGGTATTCTATAGCTAGGGACTGATTCGATCTTGCTCAATGTGCGCCAGCAAGAAAACAATATGAGTTCATTGTGGTATCAAAGAAAGAAGAGGAATTATCTGTATATTATGATATTTCTTTTGGCTTCTATTTTCAGGTATGAACAATCGACTGATCTCTCTTTCCACTATGGGGAAAAACAAGAATAGCTTTTGCTACTGAGAAAATGCCTTCCATGCCCCCATGGGAATGCTTGAAAAAGGCTTTACTTTCCTACTTTCTTCTCGACAAAGAGAAGCTGATCTGATCTTTTCAAGCTTTCAAGTCAAGAGTACGTGATGCTATTTCCGCTCGTATTGGCCCTTTCACCATTAGCCTTGTTGAAGGAAGTGAAAGAACTAGCTTTTAGCTTAAATGCGGAAATCCCACACCTAATTATTAAGCCGCTATGGGAACAGCTGCTTAAGCCATTAGGTGTAGGCACTTTCCAGAGGTGGAAGAAACTAGTTCTTCCTAGGGCTACATTAAAAATAGTTAAAAAAAAAAGAAAAAGCTGGCGTTGCCTTTCCTTTGGGCACGTGGACAATTGACTTATTCAAAGAGATGGGCCGGTCAGTGAAGATTTATTCTCACTCTTTCAAGATAGCCAGATAATTGCAGGGTTAAGATGAGTAAACAAAGAAGTCTCTCCTGAAAGGAGAGAGAAGATAAGATCGACCAAATAGTGACTCGAGTGAAGAGAGATTTTCTATCAGTCAAGTGAGAACGAAAAGGCAAATTGATTGCACTCTGTCTCGATAGATAGCATAGTACATTCCCAAACCAAAGGGAAGACTATCTCCTGTCCTGAGCTAGCTCTGCTTTCACATCTAGCTGCTAAGAATACATAGTTGTCCTGGTTGAAGGAAGGAAGAAGAAGAACCAACTGATGAATTCCTGGGAGTTAGACTAGGTGTAAATGGATTGAGTACAGATCCAAACTCTGCTATTGTATTGAAAGATCGACTATGGAATCAGTTCTTGTTGACCTAACCAAAACTGGAGGATCGGCATTATTGATGATCTTAGCCTTTTGTTTAGTAGGAGTTAGGGTGGCAGAAGGTAGTGAAAGAACTTCCCAGGCTGGATGAACTTTATTAACATACCCGAACAATTGTTAGCTTATTCAAAAGGAATTGAGAGAGCCATATGACAATGGCCATGGTTTCAGCTCTTGGAACAAATCCGTTTCAGGTATAGATGAAGCAGGCGAAAAAGAATAGTAGTGGGGCATTGGACTGGTTCCCTTGCTTGAGTTGCTTTCCAAAAACATGAAAGAGAAGATAGATCGCATATGGCTTTATAGCCAATGTAGATAGAGACATGGAAGTGGAAGGAGAAGGGCTGGATTGAGCTTTCTCACTCTTTCTATGCCTCCTTCTTGGAGGACCTTCCCACAACACACACGTGGTGCGACTGTTCCCGTGGCAACTCAA
Organism: Trichopus zeylanicus subsp. travancoricus; assembly: GCA_005019695.1. NCBI lineage: Eukaryota > Viridiplantae > Streptophyta > Magnoliopsida > Dioscoreales > Dioscoreaceae > Trichopus > Trichopus zeylanicus. The sequence goes on along the minus strand of RXID01015225.1, from coordinate 26,418 downwards.
GCTAGGATTTTCAGCCAAGATGAGCGGATCTACCATGTCCAGTTCATTTCTATTCTTTTCTTATACTAAAAATGATCCTTGCGCTTAGAACTAGAACTTTCACATGAGGCATGGTAATGGCACATGTGTGATATTCTATTGATCCAGTTTAGGCAACTTCAGGAAAGAAGTCAAATAGGAATGGGAAAAATGTCTTCTACTGCTATCAAATCTAGAAAAAATCTTCTTTTCTTCTCTATGTCACTAAGAAGACAGAGTCAAAGAGACCCATGAGACTTTCTTTTCTCCTTCTCCTGGTAGGCTCTAGCACAAGAGAAAGGCGAATAGCTAATTCTCAAGCAGGGGATTTGTCAAAAATAACCTATCTATCTACTTGCTTTCAGCTCTGGTCCCGTGTCAATCTTTGCTTGAAGCTCTCAACCTATTCTTGCACAAACCAAGTTCGCTGCCTGAATGATGGAGTGAAATAACCCACTATGAGTAGATGGGACTTTGCTGGGTATTCCTTCTTCTTGATAGCATAGGGGCACAGCGGTAAATACCAAGGAAAGAAGATAAGAAAATGGCCACGCCACGGTAGCAAGTGTTCTATGAAGGAAGGAAGCCAGGCATAGAGGTGCATGTGTATCCGCATTTTAATGCCTTCGACAAGCCCTTTGCTCAAGCTTCTATTGCACCTTTAGAAAGCATTTAGGACAACCAAGGAAAAAAGAAAATGGCACATTTCGATGTCACTTATTAAAGCAAGAACCCTGAGAAGAAGATATACCCTATTTTCTTTGATAGAGTTGAAAGAAAGTGGAAAAAGGAGCTTCTGCAAGGGAATCAGAAAGCAGACTATTAGCAACATGCCTCAGGATAGAGGCAGATATTAGATATTCTCTATGCTTTAGCCTTACAACAAGTTAACACAACTTAACTACCCAAAACTACTTTCTTCATATATAAAAGCCGACTATCGAAGTGGAGGAGATAGGTGTATAGATTTTTTTTTTGCACTCCCTCTGCCCATCTAAAGAGATGGTAGAGATTCCCTTATGAAGCCGATCTTCAGCTGTCCTTATAGTTGATAGCTAGCCCCTCTCGGGAGATTTCGAAAAACTTTCCAGGCGGCCTGCTTACTAGTAGGGAGACAGCCAAGAGCTCTCCAAGTTTCCGGTTCTATGGGGTATTGGCAAAAGTTGCTCGTTTGGCAACTACAATAAATACTTGTGATGTGAGGCGACCATGGAATAGAGGTCAAGCCCTTACCGCTAGCCCCAACCTTGGCAAAAACTTTAAGCTACCTCTTCAAATCAAGGACGTTGGTCGTGGAATACCACTTCTAAAGAGTTATGTGAGTACCCCTTTCTTAATCAGGAATGAGCTTTTCAACTTTTGCCATTTTTCTAGTCATCTGTGAAGCTTTTAGTTGCCTTCTTTGTTCCATTGGGAGGACCGGTAAAAAAGAGTCCCTTCTTTCCCACCCTTAAGCATGAAGGCATTCTTCTTCCTATTCTCGATCAGACACCTCAGACAGTCTTATCATTTCCATTTCAAGATGGATGGTTGCTAATAGATCCACTTGGGTATACCGTCTCGATACAAAGTCAAATTCACTACCAGCTTTCATACCAAGGAGTCTTCTCCCGTCTAACTTCCTTACTCTTTCACTATTCATATGCACCTACATCTGTAGCATCTTTCAAAAAGTAGTTGCTGAGTTTCCTTTCCTTATTTTCGCATAAGGCTCGAGGTTGAGTTCTACACCGATCCCTTCATATTTGAATGAGTGGCTCTTTATGCTTTAGGTTGAAGGATTAGTATCGCCCTGAGGTGGACCCCGCTTTGAAGGATGCTCTTTGAGGTATTTTTTAATAGCAATTCTAGGGGAAACTAATTCATTGATGGAGCCGAAGCCCTAGTTTCTTGATGATAGGAATAGCCATTCTCTTCTTTCAATCCTGCCTTATCTACTAAGCCTATCGAGTTGCCTGTGTGAGGCATATCAATTTCCTTCCAATCCCTGGACTCTTTCTTTCGTAAAGCTTGGCAAAGGAGTGTATACCAGAGTCAATCATTCTATGACTTTATGTGGGAACGTCGATCTCTAAAGATTCCATTTGATGCATGGATGGATAAGCCTGAAGCTAGTCATTTTCATTGTGATGGATTGGATTCTGCAAGAAAGGCTCTTATTGCCTGCTCCACTACTAAACTCACTTGGAGCACTAGCTCTCCCAATAGGGTTATTTTCACTTTCAAGTAAGAGGCGAACCAACGTGTGAAGTCACAGAATGGAGAGGAGCGCAGATACTCGAGTTATAAGGAGAGGGAGGGGTGTGGTGCTTCCTTAGCCTGATCAGAGAAAGTAGTCATTTTGGTTCAAAGAGCTCCACTAGAATACATAGTACTCGGATTGTGTGCTAGACTCCATCCAAAGACCGCCTTGATGGTTAAGGAAGAGATTGAGTTGTTACACAAGGGGAAATTCATCAGAGTGGTGTTGTATCCTCAGTGGGTAGCCATCATCGTTCCACTTACCAAGAAGTATGGATGAGTCAGGGTGTGCATCAATATGAGAGATCTCAATAGAGCCTGTCCGAAAGATGATTTGCCTCTTCCTCATATTGACGTCCTCATCAACAACATTGTTAGATATGAGATGCTCCCCTTCATGGATGGGTTCTCTGGTTACCTATGCCTGGCTGAGAGTGACCAAGAGAAAACCACACCTTGGGGCACCTACTGTTATGTCGTCATGCCTTTCAGACTAAAGAATGCTAGAGCCACCTATCAGAGGGCGACGACAGCAATATTTCATGACATGATGCATGTGTACATGGAGGTGTACATAGATGACATCTTAGTGAAATCCAATACTAGGTCCTTAGGAAGGTTCTATAGTGTGCTAGAGAGCACAACCTTAAGATGAACCCTAAGAAGTGTGTCTTCGGTGTGTCCTCCGGAAAACTTTTAGGTTTCATTGTTAGTAAATGAGGGATAGAGGTGGATCCCCATAAGGCTAGGGCGATTGCCAAAATGCCTTCCCCAAGAAAATATCAAAGAACTTCGAGGTTTAATTTAATTGGATGGCTGTAGTTCATTAGAAGGTTCATTTCTCAATACTCCCAACACTGTCAACCCTTCTATGAACTGTTAAAAGGAGGCAAAAAATTGGAATGGAATATAAGATGCCAACAAGCCCTCAATGACCTAAAATCCTATCCCCTCAACCTTTTGAACTCGCTTCCTCGATAGAATAATGCCTCCAAAGAAGGGCATAGTCTTAGTCCTTAAGACTTGCTCCTTGCAATTGAGGATACGAACTGGCTGCTCCACATAGGTAAAATCCGGCTATACCACCTTTGGTGTATAGTCGATGACATGCGATGAATTTGACACATACTTGCGAAGCATCGAAACATGAAATACATCATGAACTCCAGATAATGTAGGTGGTAATGCCAATCTATAAGCCACCTCCCCAACTCTATAAAAAATATCGAATGGCCCGATATAACGTGGACTTAGCTTTCCACATTTTCCTAACCTCATAAGTCCTCTAGTAGCCGAGACCCTCAAAAAACACATGATCTCCAACCTCAAATATCAACTCACATCTTGGTGTATCAGCATAACTCTTTTGTCTACTTTAAGTTGTAAGCAGACGTCACCTAATCAAACCAATCTTCTCTGTGCACTGTTGGACAATCTCAGGTCCAATCATCCTTCTCTCACCAATGTCCTCCCAACATAAAGGTGATCCGCAAGGATGATTCAACATTCCACTTGTGACTCTCGCCAGGGAGTGCCTTCCCTTGCCAAAGTTGAGGAGCAGCCCTCCTAAACAATTAGTCAAGCATTCACCATTGGTGAGGAGCTTATCTTCAGCGAAGGTCTTCTTTTGTGCGCATCTCGCTTATCTTTCTTTAAAGAATTTCTGAGCACATCATTTTTCATTTTTTTCTTTATGTGCTTTTTGCAATCTAGCAGCTTCTAATTTACACTCATTAATGCAGTTTAGCTTAGCGCCCTACCCAAGCCCACCTCCTTAGCCCTCGCTTCTATCATCCTGACATGGATCTCAGTTTCCTCGACACGGCAGTGTGAGCAACGTGCTAAGATAGATCTAGAGGTTTGTCGTACCAGGGCAGCACTCCCAATGTGAGAAAAGAACACAAGACCATACAGACTGGACACCACATCTTGATTAGTTCGGAGCCAACAAAATCCTCTTTTGAGTAAAATTTTGTTGGATCTTCAAAATGCTTTGAACTGAGTTTTTCTACTCCTTTGGGCGACCGATTCTGTTCTAGGTGAACCAGTCGTCCTTTTATTCGTACCCAGGGTAAGCTCCTTTAAGATCCAGCAGCTCTTGGAAGCTCGTGTCGTAATTGAATTCAAGTTTGAGAGATTCTTTTTCTTCGTAATCTGGATGAGTGCGCATCCTTTGTCTGCCGAAAGTTGGGTTGATATTGACAGCTGGAGAACTCTTCGTATCATACAGAGGCTCCCAGTGATTGAGTGAGGGGGTTGATCTTTCTTTTGTCAAACTAAAAGCAGCTACACAAGTAGGTGCAACTGTATTCAAATGAGGCTCCAATCCCTACTCACCTTTTCCAGTTTGGAAAGCCCGCTTCCATGGATGCTTACTATATAAAGAAGTTCGCAACCCTAACTCTAAGCATTTGAGTTAGTGTGAACTGAGTCGATCTAGCCCTTGATCCGCTTTCTGAGTGAGCCGATGATGCCTAAAATGATATGGTTTTCTAATCTTGTCTTCTCTTTTTTCCGGAATTGCACATTCTTCTTCTTCTAACAGTAAGAATCAAGCAGACAAAGGCAGTATTGAATGAAGCTTTCTTTTCCCATCCCGCTTTCTTCCTCAATGTCAGGGTCATTGTTACCTATCTATTCTAAGGCAATGTAGGGAATGTGATTACCAATGATTACTGACCTCGTCTTTAGTCCAGATCGTTAGGTTAGTTTTCAGTCTGCGAACCGTGTCGCACTTAAATATGAGTAGGAGCATTCTCAAAATTAGTGAATGCATGTTATAGGGGATTGCAAAAAACAAAACGGATTAGGGATTCATTGTCTCTCGCTTGACAAACTCTCATTCAATCTGTCAACCCATGTAGAAGGACTTTCTATTTGTTTAATCCCATCGTACAAGTCTCTGATCTGTTGTAAGGAAAGTGTTTCTTAGTCCCACTTCTTTTTCATGCCAGTGGGTGTCGTTAGTACGGGTGTATCTTCAATCGCATATATGTAAGTGTTCCCCGCCGAATTCCCAGGGCATAAATGTTTGGTGTATCAATCTTTCCTTTAGGTAATATTCTGCAACAAGTCAAGGGGAGTTCCCAACACACATACTACTAGTCATCGGGCTTGAAAAGTTGCTCCCGCATGTTAGGGGCCATGCCTAAATCACTGGTATAAGAAAAAGCCGAGGAGAAACTATGGGCTCAGAGGGAAGCAATGGCTTTTAAATCCCTAAACCGGCTGCCTCAACAAGCAGTGCACCATCCATTCCCCGGTGTAGTAGCCAATTTTTAGCCTAAATTGAATATAGATGCCACTCAAATTGTAGGTAATTCAAGAAAGACCTTCAATGCAAAGAGCAAGAAAAGCCCCTTATGTAACCATCCCAAACTTCCCATGGGAGTACCGATCGATGGAACCCTTATACATGAATGGACGAAGAAAGCCTGGGCACTCCAAAACTTCCACTTCCAAATCCTCTTCAGCCTATCCCCCTTAGTTTCTACTTTGTCTTATTAGGTGAACTGGCTATTGGTGACAAGGAGCTCTCTAAAGAACGAACCGAAATCCTGTCAAAATTGGGATTTCCATAACAAAAAAACTCATTAATTATTCGAACCTCCATAAACCAGTTACTTTGTTATAGAAGAGTCAAGGGCGTCTACCTTTGAAAGCCTGCCTATTCATGATTGCGCACTCCCCATATACGCATTCACCACCTCTTTTTTCAGAAGCAGAAGTTAACACATTCAAATTGCCACCTATGATCCATGGTAAAGAAATAGAAGAGAGCGAGGCGAATGGTTTCATAATGATCAACTATATGTTACCAGGCATTTAGCATAAAAAATAGATATGTATGCCACTAGATCATCCACTCTACCCAGAAGGCAACTCAAGCAAGGGAATCAACTTGGGGAGGCAATCTCTACCCTCATTTTATATATATATATATATATATATATATATATATATATAACAATCGATTATGCTAAGTGAAAACGTCATCAACTAATACAACAACAAGTATTAGCTTAACTTGGGTAGGTGATGAATTAGTAGCAGTAGGTGATGAGTTTGCCTTCTCGCTTTATTCAATTAGAGGAAAATATCATTAAGGACAAAGTAATTAAGTAACTAATAAGTCAAATAACTAAGTAACTACAAAATCAAGCAACTGAAACACCAACAATGTAGCTGAAGAGAAATGTATGACAATTGAACTGTCTCAAAAAAACTCTCAGTCCTGATATGGGCATACCCTCAAAATCTCCCTATAGCCATATTCATCTACACTCTCCATAAGTAGTGAGTGGTGTTTACCCATGACAATAAACATGTCTCTTACACTCCCAGAGACCAGTAGCTGACACCTCTAATAACCACACTAATCTCATAAGTAAATCGCCCCATCAGTACTGGCTTATCTATTTCTGAAAACATTGTGATCTTAATAATTAAATCAACTCCTCAACAACTATTGATAACGGTAGAAAATATTCAATAAAGGCTAATAACATTCAAAAAAGTATTTAATCCAAATAAAAATGCAAAGAGGTTGATTTTGATGTTTAAAATTTAAATATAGATTCTACTCATAAAGATGAATCCAATGAATTTTGAATCACTGAATTCGGAGTTGAAACTGAAAAGTTATAAAAGGTTGAATTTTAATATACAAAAGACTAGTTGAAATTCAATTAATTAGATTATGTTAACAGCCGTTTAAAATTAATTTAATTTTACTCAGCATTTTATAGTAAACCCCTCAAATTATTCAAGTTTATATTTAGCTCAAAGTAACTCTTTTAGTATTCAAATTTTCACTCAGCCCCTCAATATTTTAGTAATTCCATATTTGATTACTGCTTCAAATAAATAACATAAGAATAGATAGTTACTTTTACAGAAAACCCCTATGTTATATTAAACTTACATTTTCTGATAAATCTCAATAGTTATCTAACTTTAAAAATCCAATTAAAACTAAATCAAAACAAAAAAAACCCAAACCCAAACTCGATGCCTGAATCAACCCAACCCGAAGCGAACCAAACCAAAACTAAAACCTAACCTAAAACCCAACCCATCAGCTTCATCTTCCTCAACTCCCAACAGCCCCAACCCTAACCGTAGCCCTTACCCCCGTCGTTGCTGCCGCCGCTGTCCCCACGTCACCGCCACTATCCCCACGTCACCGCCGCCGTCCCCACACTGTTGTTGACTGCACCAATACCGCCAAGCTGCCGCCCCGCTTCCACCGCGCCACACCGCTGCGCGACCACCACGTGCACAGTAGTGCCACAGCACCCCCCCCCCCCCCCCCCCCCCCCCCCCCCCAACCCCCCCGCGGGTGACTGCCGCCGCTGCCACGGCAGCCGCCGCTGCCACGCAGCCGCCGCCCTATGTAGTCTACTTTGGCGCTCTACCACTCCACGCTGGTATGATTTTCCATGGAAAAAGATGACCATTTTGCACGAGGACCCCACCAAAAATATAGATTTACAATGAGATACCTAATTTTAATTATTCAAATTCTATCTAATTAATTCTCTTCCATCAATTTTCAACACAAAATAGTCCCTAAATACAGTACGAATTTAACTATAGTAATTTAGCAATTTATCTAAGTTTTATTTTGTGAAGCCATAAGTCTATTCATATCCCAAGGATTGTCCAAGATATATTCATCATAATCAAAAAATAAGAAGAAAAATTTATTACTAAGAGATTCAACTAGAATCAAAAGTCACCTATCTCGATATCACTTTCAGTCTCGATGTAACCCCAAATCTTCTCCTCCGCTGATTGCAGTTTCGTCTGATCCTTCCGGTATCAGTGAAGTCCTCTACGATGAGAGAAAGGTTTGTTAAATCTCTTGTATCTCCATTTTTTCTGTTTTACTTATCCACTATTCACATTTTCAGTTTTAAACGAAACATGCTCTTCACTTATTCACCACCACTTAACCTCACAGCCCAAAACCTAATAAATCTCAGTATAACAGTTATAATTCTATCTCTTAATCATTTTTTTCATTCGTAAGTAGTTTTGATCCATTGTTCATTTAAATATTGGTGTTACCCCTAAAACAATTAAAAGATTTAATGTAAAGGTAACATTTTCTTACTTACGATGCGGTCTTATAGGCACATCAACAAAGTTTTTTATGAAAGGTGTTGAGGCATGGAAGAGAGAGACTTTTTTATTAAGAAGGTGTAGAAGCTATTTTCCTGATTTATTAACTCCCTTACTGAGTTCTCCACTTCAAACCATGTCTTTTATATTGTAGGAGCTTGCCAGACAATTAGAGTTTGCTGTTAAGTTTAGCCATTATTTAACTAGCCTTGTAGTTGACAATATACTTGTAGGCAACTGATTTTGCTTGAGAGCATGCAAGTAATAATGACATATTTCTGTTTGATTAGATTCACAGGCTGAAGAGATAGAATACATGTCTATTCCTTGTACTCCAGATAGTCACTCCCAAGTTGATTCCAAGCCGATTGAACCAGAGGTGATTGACGATCCGATGTTATAATTCCCCAGCCAAGAATTCAAGTTGTTGTCATTTTTGTCACAACAAGTCCTAGTCCTTGAGAATATTTATGGGAAAGAACTAGGCCTTCTTGTCTTTGTACGGATGACATTACTTTCCATTCCAATTATGAAAGTGAGCTGTTTAAGCTGGATTCTCATTACTAATATAATGTTCCAAGTGCTTCTGTCGCCATGTAACAAGATTGCTTCCTTGGGAACTGCATGCTTGATTTATCATTCATGAGAGATGTTTGTGAAATTTGAAAGCATCTGATATGTGTTTGACTTGCTCAGGCAGAGGCCAGTGATCGAGGCTGATTTCAAATATCTAACTTTGACTTTGAAAGGGATTAAGAAGCGGCTTATGAGGTGTTACAGGAAAGCTCATGCTAGGCCATGTAATTGCTCTCATGGACCCATCTGGCCTGGAAAGACCACATTCTTAAATGCTTCGGCTGGGAAGGCTATTGGATGTGAGATGAATGGTATGATTCTTATCAATGGAAAGGCCGAATGAATTCGTTCATTTAAGAAGATCATTGGCTTTTTGTGCCACAAGATGATATTGTTCTTGGCAATTTGACAGTGGAGGAGAATCTCTAGTTCAGTGCAAGATGCAGGTAAGAAATGCTTTTTAACTAGCATAAAGACAATCAAAGACAAATATTCTCTATAGTTTATTCCTCCTCTGCCACTTCTAAATGAAATTTATCTGGAACTGTTTCTTGATTTGCATCTTGCATGTATTTGGATATGTATAGCTCTTTCATCTATTTCTACATGTATCTGTCAATAGAAAATAGACCATGTTTAAGTACTATGGTATGCAAATACGTAAAAAGTTGTATTGTTTTTTTCTATTTAAACAACATGTTATCGAATACCAGCATGCCTAGTTACTTGAAACATCACTCTTGGTTTCCAGACTTTCTTCAGATTTGGCAAACACTGATAAAGTTCTAGATCTTATATCTCTTAACATATTTTTGTATCTTACTTTTTTGAATCTCTTCGGCAAACAAATTGTTAAATCTACCAACCTTGCTTGCCATCATTACGTAATTGACTTAGAAGTTTAAATCTCATATGTGATGGATATGCCGAGGTTATCTCATTCTGGAAATACATTTATTCACCTTAACTGCATTTTATTCTAAAAAGTGATATTTGGCTTTTGTTTGAAGGAATCAACAATGTTTAGTTTTAATGGGGGTAGGAAATACTTATGAGGAAACCTATTTATTCCATGCTTTTTTGTAAATGTGAGTTATGATCTCTTGTTCCTTTTTTGCCATACATTTCCAGCAGAAGTCTTCTTTTAAGGTGTCGGGAAAGCTAGTTGAGGAGACATATCGAGTTCAAGGTGAGATTGATAAATATTTGTGAAATCTACACTAACTCAGCGTACACATGGGTTCATTTCTTTTGGAAGAGTTTGAGAATTAACATTAGTAGGATTATGGAAGTCGTAGTTTATTTAAATTATGGTGGTGTCACAGCATCAACTGAAATCCTCATGTATTATGTGCTATAAATCCTATTTCATTTGAAGCAAAGCTTAGATGTCATTCATTGATCCAATTTATTCTTGACTTTTGAGATTGTTACTCTTGACAGAATCGTGGAGTGTTGGTGAAGATGCGACAAATCTTGAAGAGGGAGGCCATGTGCTTCCTATGTTAACATGTGAATGCAAGGATTGGCAGCACTGCAAATCATAGGATTATATCACATAGTGGAAAAATCTCACTATTAAGTGTGAATAAGTTATGAGCCAATTTGAGATAGTGAACTTAGTCCTCGACAACATAAGAGAGGAATGGATGACACCCTATCTGAGTGCCTGATGCCTTGCCAAGATTAATCCCGCTATACCTCTAGGCAAAGTCTGCATTCTCAGTTGTGGTATCTCAACAAGTACCTTTCACTTCAATGATTATAGTGTCTGCACAAACACACTCCTTCCCAATTTTTGATTATTTTCTAATTTTCTTATAACAGAACTGCAGTAAAATATTTTGTATCTAGAAGGTCAAAGTAGTGATTTTGTTCTCCCTTTTACGATGTCCTAGTTGCTCTCAGTATTGGATTGTGTATTTTTTTTTCATTTAATTTGATGATATGCACCAAAACTTGCTCTGCATATAGGTCTAGAGGTAACATTAAATATGGCTAAACTAAAATGGGGTCATATAGTCGTTGTCCTTGGATTGGGAGTTGTTGGCCTTGCTCTGCATTTAGGTCTAGGGGTAACACTGAATGTGGCTAAACCAAAATGGAGTCATACAGTCATCGTCTTTGGATTGGGAGCTATTGGCCTTGTTGTAAGTTGGTGTGACTCGCTTGCTATTTTTCTTCAAATCTGACATTCTGGGTTTTGATTCCTAATGTTTTGTTTCAATGTTTAGGTTGCAAAAGGTGCAAGAATTATTGGGGCATCAAGAATCATTGGTGTTGACTTAAATCCTAGCCATTTTGGGGAAAGTATTTAAAATTCTTCTTTGTTTCTGTTTGAGAATGATGGAACCTTTTTGCTAAATGATGTTGTTCCTCTTTTGTGTAGACAGGAAGTTTGTTATAACTGATTTTGTGAATCCTGAGGACCACGATAAACCTGTCCAAGAGGTATGCATTTTGTGGTAAATTGAGAAAGTGAATACTTATCCATTTTTATTTTAGTCTACATGCTAGGACATATTATTATTTGTAAATCGTAAGCACAACGTGCTTTGGTTCTTGAAAGTTATTTATTGAGATGATTGGCGGTGGAATGGATAAAAGCGTGAGGTGCACAAGCAATATTAATGCTATGAGTGTTCATGATGTGTGAGTAGTGTAGTTTCTCTCATTTATATTATTGTAGTCATTCAAATCTCCTTGTTATCTTATAACACAAGCAATTTAAAGTTGCTATGTAAAAGTTCAAAGACATATTCATGATTGTTTTTTTTGGCATTTTTCCATCTCTTTTGTTTTAAGTTTGGTGAAGAGGTAAATACTGATCCTTCTCGATGCTCATGTGAATTATTTATTTTTATTTACCAATTATACCATGAATGCGATTTTATGGTTATCTTCTACGAAATCTTCATAATTACTATTGTTCATATTAAAAACATTAAGATATGTCTATCTTGAACAATTGTCTTGATTTTATCTATAAGATTCAATTATAATTCTGGTACTTGTTTGCTCAATTAAAAAAGCAAAAGAGAAGTATATAATAGTTTTCAATGCATGCTTATAAGTCAGAGATTACTACATTTGATAATAAAGTGTTGAGATTTGTCTATGAGCATACTATTGTTTTCTACTTTGAGAGGCACTGATATTTTTCTTTTCATTGAATTATATATATATATATATCGAGTATAATATAATGTATTCTTCAATGTTTTTATTTTGCCAAACTATTATGTAATCCAATTGCTTTTATGATAACGAATGCTTCATTAAACTACTATATGCTTGATTATTTTTTTCAATTGAGTAACTATTGCCACGTTTACCTTCTATTCTCATATTCTAGGATTGCTTTGAGTATTTAGATATTGTATATAATGTTTGATTGCAGAAAGTAAATTTTTCTATAAAAGCTAGCTTCAAAACTTTATGCAAAGGAAAATTTTGGATCCTCCATTCCTGGGTCAAATGTTAGAGTTGAGGCACAAAATTTTGAGATTCCTCAATTTTTAAACTTCATTTTGTAACCCGTTAGCAAGATGCATGTGCTTTACATGTACTAAATTATTTATTTGTTAAAAGTTGTGATAAGTAATTAGCTTATAATTTTAAATTTCAAGTTTTGATTAATGACTCCAATGCAGAGAAATACAATTTCATTTTCAAAATGGCGCAATTGCCTGTTCCATCAAACTGAGGGAACTCATGAAATTGGACTGGCCCATGAAGCTTCAGTTTGATTGTCCGTGAGTTGGAACTCGAAGTAGAAATGAGACATATATCAATTAATGACTTTAATACCAAATTCATATTTGGACCAAGATGACTTGGAAAAAGAAAGAATCATTCTAACTTCTAACCTTGAAAACAGAAAGCTGAAAATTTAGGAAATCCTGAAGAATCAGCAATTGCCATCAAATTGTGAGCCGAGGACTTGGTCTCCCGACGGGGAGAGTCCTGTTTGGAATTTGCCCGTAATGCAGGTGTTTCAAGCTGCAGGACAACTGCACCTCTGTTGTCAATTCTACAGCTAATAATAAAGATTACAGCTAAACGTGGAAATTGGAATTTTGTCCTGTATCACCAATTCAATGCCTGAATGCCAAATGTTGCCAGGAAATTTCATCACAGCTGTGAGAAATCCATGTCTTTCTCATTGAACATAAAATAATTGAACAAAAATCTTGGAACCTGAACTAATTAAACAGACGGCTAGATTAACTTAGTTCATGTTGGTGCTGTAACATCTTCAACATCTTCAAAAATTGTTTCAAATTCCTTTTCCTAGTACAAAATGGTAGGGATTACTCGAATATTATTTAACTTTCTCAAATGAATTACATAAATGAGGTGCTGGTGATGATGAATACAGCCCCATCGTTCTTCTGATAAACATAGTACAAGTAAATTGCTGAGAATTTGAAAGTTGTTCCCGAGATTTGTGTAAGGGGGCCTCAAATTGCAGCGTTTGCAGCTAGCTTAATGTGTGGTCTGGCATAAAAAACTCATCAACCACTTTGGCAGTTGGTATGGACTGTATGACTTCCGGTCAACAACCAACCATTGCTGCAGGAGTTGAGACACTGCCTTGTCGTTTAACAATCTCCAGTGACTGATGTTTACGCCTACTCTGGCTGTTGCTGATAATCCGTCATTCTGAAGGGTAGAAAACACAAATTAAACAAGATATTCACTTAAAAAGTGTTGGCTACAGGAAAAACCAACACAGCAGGGAATGAAGTGCCAAATTAAGGTGCTAAAGACTCAACGGTAGCTGATTCTGCAGGAACCGTTCCATCTCCATCCACATAGGTATATTCAGGCTGAAAGAAACAATGCAAAATCAGTACCGTGGAAAAAACGAAATGCACCAGAAGCTCTGCATACACACCATTGTGTGGCATATGTCATTCATCTCATCAATTGGAGAGGCTTCAGATCCATAGGTATATTTGATACCCAATATACATATAATCATTCGAAAATCCTTATACAAAAATGTTCATTTAGATCAAATATTGTTGACTATGTCTCCAAACAGAGTAATTGAAATAAAATGAGAATGCAAATTTGCTCAATAAAAACAGGTCGAAATGATAATCATTCCAATTTTGATCACAACAAATGGCAATTAGAACTTAGGAAAGGAGTGTGACAGGTTATATTTGATGAAACATGCAGTTTTGGGAGCCTCTCCCCTCATTTTCATTATGAAATGCTCACTCCATACCAAGGTTTATAACTCAGTATTGGTTTCGGTTTCGAGACCCAATAAAACCGATACGTTTCGACCGTTTCGGTTTCAGTTTTGACCGTTTCGGTTTCGGCCGAAAGAATTTTTTAAATTATTAATTAGGTGTTGACCAGAGTTTGACTATATTTTGACTGTACTTTGACTTCAAATTAAAAATACGATAAAATATTGAAAAAAATTTGAAAAAATTTGAAAAATTTGGAATGAATTTATACTTAATTTTACCATAATATTAAATATTATTTAAGCTAATTAAAATTAATTTTTATAGTTAATCACTGATATAATATACTTTTAATATATATTAGTGTATTAAAAAACATACAAGAAATAATATGAATATGATTAAAAGTTAAAAATTAACATAAACACATTTAACTTTTTATTAAAATGTACTTCACACATACATAATTTATAAATTCTAAGATAATACAACTAATCATCATAATCATCATCAGTTGAGTTTGGAACATCTGGGTGTGGAATTACAAATTCAGTACCTGGATAATACGGACGAGTATTTATAGGCATATGAGTCAGAACAATTAGTTCTGTGCGATCTCATGACAGCGGTTCTGAGGAATAACCATACATCGAAGGTCCAAAATGAAAATTATATTTTGACTAAAATTTAACTTTATTTCAATTATCTTTTAACTTCAAATTAAAAAATTATAATATGTTTAAAACTTTTTTAAAATAATGAATAATTATGTGAATAATATTATGTATATGAACAGTATCTGACAGAAACCGATAAGGACGTCGAAATCAAATTGGCAATAGCGCTAGCCCCAGTGTAAGGCCGGCCTCATCTTGCCGGAGTACGGATCAGGTCGGTGAGGGCGCGAGATGTCAAAGGAATTAGCTAGTCATTCAAAGATAGCAGATTTTATACCAAAATTAGCAGATTCTATGGCTGATTTTATACCAAAGTTAGCAGATTCTATGGCTGATTTTATACCAAAGTTAGCAGATTCTATGGCTATGGCTGATTTTATACCTGTAATAATTGTAAATATTTTTCCTTGTTTAGGATATGCCTTATTTTCTTCAACTTGTATTCATTATATAAGGGGCATTCTTCTCCAAGGAGGACACCAGTTTTTTTGATCAAGTTATCATGGTATCAGAGCTTGAGTTCTGAATTCTCCTGTGTCTCTTTCTCTCAGTCCTAGTTCAGTTCATTATTCTTAGTTATTTTGATCAAGTTATCTCAGCCTCATGTCTTCAGATAAGCATGAATTCTTGATTCGTTTCAATGGCAAAAACTACTCAGCTTGAACATTTCACTTCAAGATATTTGTCAAAGGCAAAGATCTATGGGGTCATATTGATGGCAGCAAACCTGCACCTGACAAAGACAAGGATGAGCACTCCAAGTGGGAAGTCAAGGATGCTCAAATCATGACATGGATTCTAGGATCTGTAGAATCCAACATCATCTTGAATCTTCGATCCTTCAAAACTGCAACTGAAATGTGAAATTATCTGAAAAAACTCTATAGTCAACACAACACTGCTCGTCGGTTTCAACTTGAATACGAGCTAGCAAGTCTTCAACAGGGCAGTCTCTCAATCTCAGATTTTTATTCTATCTTCATGAATCTTTGGGCTGAATATACTGATATTGTCTATGCTACCTTACCTCCCGAAGGTCTTATTTCTGTTCAATCTGTACATGAAACTACTAAGAGGGATCAATTTCTTATGAAATTGAGATCTGAATTTGAAAGCACCAGATCTAATCTTATGAATCGAGAAACTGTTCCATCCTTGGATGCATGTCTCAATGATTTATTTCGTGAGGAACAACGGCTTCTCACTCAAGCCACCATGGAACAAATTAAATCCATTCCTATTCCTATGGCTTATGTAGCCCAAGGCAAGTCAAAAGGTAAGGACATGAGTACTATTCAGTGTTATTGTTGCAAAGAATTTGGCCATTATGCTTCAAGTTGTTCAAAAAAATTCTGCAACTATTGCAAAAAGGATGGACATATTATCAAGGAATGTCCTATTCGACCTCCCAAGAGATCTGGAATGGCATACACTGTCTCACTTGGTTCTTCTAATGCTGGTAGTTCTGAGGATAAAGCTCATCTGACACAAAGTGCTCCTGTTCCTATTCAATCTGTGACACCTGAAATGATTCAGCAAATGATCATTTCTACATTTTCCGCATTAGGACTCTCAGGTAAACCTTTCTCTAAACCTTCACCGTGGTACTTTGATTCTGGAGCTTCCCATCACATGACAAACAATGTTAAATTCCTCACCAATGTAAATAAATATCCTGGAAATCTCAAGATTTATACAGCTGATGGAAATTCCTTACCTATCACTGCCACTGGTGATGTTTCTTCATCTATAACCAATGTCTTTGTCTCTCCTAACCTTACCACTAATCTTGTTTCTGTTGGACAATTAGTTGAAAATGATTGTAAAGTGGAATTTTCTAAATCTGGTTGTGTGGTGCAGAATCAGCAATCGGGGAAGATGATCGCAAGGGGGCCTAAAATTGGACGTCTTTTTCCTCTTCAGTTTCCTATGTCTTCATGTTCCTCTTCATTTATTATCACTTGCAATTCTGCTTATGTTGATTACCGAGTATGGCATAAACGCCTTGGACATCCAAACTCTAATGTGCTTTATACTTTGCTAAATTCTGGTTTACTTGGCAATAAAGGGTCACCATCTCTTAGTACTATTCAATTTGATTGCAATTCTTGTAGGCTTGGAAAAAGTAAAGTTCTGTCATTTCCCACTCACACACCTAAAGTAGTCCAGCCTTTTGATTTGATACATAGTGATGTGTGGGGAATGGCGCCAGTTACTTCCCATGCTAATTACAATTATTTTGTCACTTTTATTGATGACTATAGTCGCTTCACATGGATTTATTTTCTGCATTCTAAAAATGAATTGTTTTCTGTCTTTAAGCTTTTTCATGCACATATTCAGACCCAATTTTCTGCTAGTATCAAAATTCTTCGTTCTGATAATGGGGGAGAATACATGTCTCATTTATTTCAAGAATTTTTACAAACCAATGGTATAATTTCTCAAAGGTCTTGTCCTTCAACCCCTAAACAGAATGGGGTGGCTGAAAGAAAGAATCGACACCTTCTAGATGTTGTTCGCACCCTCCTATTAGAGTCATTTGTACCCTCTCGTTTTTAGTGTGAAGCTCTCTCAACTGCTGTCTATCTCATCAATAGGTTACCTTCTCCTTCCTTGAATCATGTTTTCCCTTTCTTTCGGTTATTTGGTCATACCCCAAATTACTCTAATCTTCGTACTTTTGGTTGTGTGTTATGTTCATCTTCCTGCACACGAACGGACAAAACTAACAGCTCAAGCTGTTCAATGTGCTTTTCTAGGCTATTCGGTGCACCAAAAAGGTTTTCTTTGTTATGATCCCAACCTACGACGTATTTGGGTTTCTCGAAATGTGATTTTTTTTGAAAATCAGTATTTTTTTTCCACACACAAGGATGACCTTTCTACTTCATTCTCTGTTTTGCCAATGTTTATTAATTATTCTGAAGATTCCATGCCTTCAAAGCCTCTCATAGTCTACCAATGACGCAAGATTCCAGCACCTCTCGGGCCCCCTCCAGCTCATTCCCTTAATGCTGATCCTGTTCCAACAACTGCACCAGCACCTCTCAGACAAAGTACTCGAGTTCGTAAACCACCAGATAGGTATGGTTTCACCTCTCCTTTATCTTTGACAGCCACCTTGTCCTCTCTTCCTATTCCATCATCCTATAAGCAGGCTATGGAGCATGAATGTTGGCGGAGAGCTATTGAAACAGAACTTCTTGCACTTGAAGAAAACCAAACATGGGATATTGTACCGTGTCCACCATCTGTGAAACCTCTTGGTAGTAAGTTAGTGGTTTCTATCAAGCTCCGTTCTGATGGATCCATAGAACGTTACAAGGCTAGATTGGTGGTTCTTGGCAACAAGCAAGAGTATGGCCTAAATTATGAAGAGACCCTCGCACCAGTAGCCAAAATGACCACTGTACGAACAATACTCGCCCTAGCAGCATCACAATCATGGTCTTTACATCAAATGGATGTAAAGAATGCTTTCTTGCATGGTGATCTCAAGGAGGAAGTTTACATGAAACTTCCCTACGGTATGCCCACTTCTCCCCCTAATGAAGTTTGCAAACTAAAACGCTCTTTGTATGGATTGAAGCAGGCACCACGAGTATGGTTTGAAAAGTTTCGATCGACCCTCCTTAGTTTTTCATTTACACAAAGCCAGTATGACTCCTCACTTTTTCTCCAACGGACATCCAGGGGCATAGTTGTTCTTCTTGTTTATGTGGATGACATTGTCATCACCGGTTCTGATATGGAGGCTATATCTAAACTTTAGAATTTGTTGCACTCTACTTTCCACATGAAAGATCTCGGCCCACTCACCTATTTTTTGGGGTTAGAGGTGCATCATCAGCCTCAAGGTATTTTCTTGAATCAACACAAGTATATTATGGATTTGGTTCAGCTAGCAGAACTCACAAACATTAATTCTGTTGACACCCCAATGGAAATTAATGAAAAATATCGATGGGATGAAGGGGAACTTCTTGAGGATCCCACTTTATATCGCAAGCTGGTTGGAAGTCTTATCTATCTAACTATCACCCGCCCGGACATCTCTTATGCTGTCCATATTGTCAGCAAGTTCATGCAATCCCCTCGACATCTCCACCTATTTGCAGTCCGCCGCATCATCAGATATATCCTGGGCACACAAAGTCATGGCTTATTCTTCCCTGCTGGTTCTTCCCTCAAACTACAGGCCTATAGTGATGCAGATTGGGCTGGTTGTCCAGACACAAGAAAATCAACTACCGGATGGTGTATGTTTCTTGGTGATGCTCTTATCTCTTGGAAATGCAAGAAGCAAGACTCGGTCTCCAAATCATCCACTGAGGCGGAGTACCGTGCCATGTCTACTGCATGCTCAGAAATCATTTGGTTACGTGGTCTGTTAACAGAGCTTGGTTTCACCCAAGATCAACCTACTCCCTTACATGCTGACAACACTAGTGCCATCCAAATTGCAGCCAATCCTGTCTACCATGAACGCACAAAGCACATAGAGGTTGACTGTCACTCTATCCGGGAGGCCTATGATCGCCACGTTATCACTCTCCCACATATCTCCACTACTCTACAGATTGCGGATATTTTCACCAAACCAATGACACGACAGCGACATAACTTTCTTGTTAGCAAATTGATGCTTGTTGACTTACCCGCATCAATTTGAGGGGGGATGTCAAAGGAATTAGCTAGTCATTCAAAGATAGCAGATTTTATGGCTGATTTTATACCAAAATTAGGAGATTCTATGGCTGATTTTATACCAAAGTTAGCAGATTCTATGGCTGATTTTATACCAAAGTTAGCAGATTCTATGGCTGATTTTATACCTGTAATAATTGTAAATATTTTCCTTATTTAGGATATGCCTTATTTTCTTCAACTTGTATTTATGATATAAGGGGTATTCTTCTCCAAGGAGGACACCAGTTTTTTTGATCAAGTTATCACGAGATAAGCGAGGGAGCGATGGAAGACTAGCGAGTGCGCAGGGCCCTTGGGCTCAGACGCGAAGCCAGCGCGAGGTCCCCCCCCCCCCCCCCCCCACCAGCCCGCCCGCCCGTCCGCCCGCCCGCCCGCTCTCGCGCGCGATCCCGGCGAGCTCCCACCCCCGCGCGCGATCTCGGCGAGCTCCGTCTCCTGCACTCTTGAGCCCGCACGCACTCCCGCCCGCACTCGTTGAAGAAAATGAATAGTAATAAACAGTAAATCCTAACCGAAACCCAAAATAGGGTCTCAGTTCGGGACCGGTCGAAACTGCAAACCATGCTCCATACTTAATCTGTGATCCTCTGAATTACCAAAATATAATTAATGGCAATGGTTCCTTGTGGTGATGGGATAACTGCTGTATTTGTTCTATTGCAACATATAACTTAATTGAAATGATAAGAGAAATGCAGCCCATAGCCATCCAATTGCAAAAGGGGCAAATCCAAGCTCAATATGGACTTTATACAAACCCAAGCAAGTGAAGCTAGGAATGCATAAAACGAGCAGTTTGTTGCATAGATTCCTAAGCAAAGTTAATGAGCAGGCACAACATCAATAAACTCTAGGTCCTTAAATAATATTCTTCTCATTCCCAAACACACCAAAGGAACAACTTAAACTCATGGATCAACAGTAAATACCATCTGCTGAAAATATAATTCTAAGGATTAATCAATATATGGTAAATCCCTCCAGTACGTTATTCCAAGAAATGCACATATGAAATTTCAATAAGTTCAATAGCTAAACTACCTGTTAGCATCTCCAATATGTGAAAAACAAAAAGATATGCAAACCACAATAATGTATTTGAGAAATGATATAATATGAAGCACATGAAATTATGGTTCACTACCTTTGATTAATAAGATAGCTTAACCTTGAATTCTTAAGGGTAGGAAACTGCAACTTGTCATGGAACAAAGGGTTTGCTTCAATTAGCACATTGAGCTCAATCAACATGATTGCTTGTGCTGAATTTGTATCACCATATTTTGAGAGTTGCTCATTTTCTCTATAACAACAAATGCACTTATTATTCGCAATCTGCTTTTTTTCCGAAGAAAGTGCCACCATTTGTTCATCAAGAGAGAATATGAGATTTTAGGCTAATCATACATGAAGTTCTCCAATGTTAATAGCTGGGTAAGTTCCTGGAAGAGATCCTTATTGAATGTGGCGAGACCTATAAATCCCTCGCAAGGACATCGACAACTTTCGCCTAATCACCCGTGGAAATTCGAATTCCATAAAATTGTGTTCTCCCACAAGGAATAAACCAGACAAAGGAAAGTTAAAAATATTTGATTCCTACTTATCCAATGCCTCACTGTATTTTTACTTGCAGATCTCAAAGTAGATTTTCGTTGAATACCGATTATCATCAACCTTGGTGAAGCCGGAGAGATACCGTTCAACCTCATCCCAGTTTCCGTTCTAGGCCTCATATTCAAAATACATCATGTTAAAGTAAAACCAAGATTCCTGCGCAAGCTTGCAAGAAAAGTTAGTTGCACCTCTCAACATACATTTGAAAACAATGCTTACGGAATCATGAGAAAACATCACATAGAAATTCTCGGGTGAGTGGGTGAGTGATCCTCTTCCTCTCCAGTGAATCATCTCTTGCTCTTCAGTGATCCAATAAAGTGTTGAGATTTATCTATGAGCATACTATTGTTTTCTACTTTGAGAGGCACTGATAATTATAAATTTAATATTTATATATTAATAAATAAGCCACTTGAATATTTTTATTTATAAATAATTCCAAATATTATATTTTTTTAAATAAAAATTTATAAAAAGGACCTTAAATATTTTAAATATTTTATAAATAAATCCTGTATAAGAAATTAAATTACAAACTGAATATTTGCACATTTACAAATAAGCAAGCCCCTTGAATACTTTTATTTATAAAAAAGTCCAAATTTTATTAGTTTTTAAATAAAATTTTACAAAAAAGAGTTAAAGGTATTAAAACTTAAAATTTTAAAATACAAGTTCAATATTTATACATTTACAAATAGACCCCTCACATATTTTTATTTGTAAATAAGTCCAAATTTTATCAATTTTTTTAATAAAATTTCACAATACAAAAGTTTCTAAAAATTAAAAATTTAATATTTGTACATTTACGATAGACCTATGAAATATTTTTATTTATAAATAAGTCTAAAATTTTATCATTTTTAAAATAAAATTTTACAAAAAAGATATCAAATGGTTTAAAACTTAAAATTTTAAATTACAAGTTTAATATTTATACATTTATAAATAGATTCATTGAATATTTTTATTTATAAATAAGTCTAAATTTTATCATTTTTAAAATAAAATTTTATAAAAAATATTGAACATTTTAAAACATAGAATTTTAAATCATAAATTTAATATTTATATATTTACAAATTAATTCCTTAAAAATATTTTTATTTATAAATAAATCCTAATTTATTATTTTTTAATAAAATTTTATAAAAAATACGTGAAGGCATAAGATACCGTAATTTGAGGGTTGCTGTAAGGCTTGGAAGCCGATGCTGTCGTTCTCAAGGCTCTCATCGGGTTCGCCAAAACCCAGGCCCAGCTCCTACTCCGTCCGTGTGGGTTACCGACGCGGGACAGTGGCCATCACTGCCGTAATATTGGTCGGCACTGGCGGCAGAAAGTCAGTAGGACGAGACAGATATCTTCCCGAACCCTCTGAAGATGTTGCCATTCTTGACCCGCTCCTTGATCCGCTGGCCATCCAGGTCATCGTCGCAGGCGACTCGATGGAGGATCCGGGGCTTGACTTCGCTCTGGGACTCCACTCTGCGGAGGGTGCAGTCGCCAAAGCCGGTGGAAATGTGCTCCAAGAAATCACTGGAGAAGCTCCTGCTGCCGCAGCTCACGGACCTGGATCTGGCTACCTTTCGATCGAAGAAAGACGAGGCCCTGGCTGCCGTTGGGGCTGTCCGATTCGTCGCACGCCAGCTGCGGATGCTCCCGCCGAGTGCTCGTGGAGTTTGAGGCAATCTTGCCATCCACAAGGCTGCTACTGTTATTTGGACCTCCATTATTATTGTTAAGGCGTTGCTGCTGCTACGGCTGGTGGTGCTGCCTGAGATCTCTGGTCTCGACGGCGGAGGATAAGGAAGAGGAGGGCCTCTTGTTGTTAGCGGCAGCGGAGGAGGAGGAGGATGATGCGGAGGACGAGGACGAGGATAGATGGAGGAAGGACCAGAAGCTCTTCTCCCGAGGGCTGTCGGCAGCGACATCCGGTTGCTTAGGGCTATGCATTCGGTTAAAATTGAACTAAATAGAACAGAACCAATCAAACCGAAATTTTTGAAATTTTTAAAAATCAAAATCGAATCGAACCGAATAGTATAAAAATCGAACCGAAACCGAACCGAAATATTTCGGTTCGGTTCGATTATACCCAAATTACAAACCGAATTTTTATAGGACTGGATGAACGGATCTGGTCATTTGCATAAGAGAAAAAAAAATTAGTACAAGATACACATTATACTAACCCTAAATCTGACCTGATAGGCTGATACCCAGTCCAATTGCAAGTTTGCAAATTGCAATCCAATAAATAATCAGTTAATCTCAGTATCTCACATGCCACAATGGCACAACCGCACAAGCAAAAGCAAGACAGTTCAAGACTTCAAGAAAATCAAGTATTCAAGTTGCAGGAGCAGTACAACAGGAGGCTAGGAGCAGCAGCAGCAGAACAATGTATAGTAGCAGACTAGCAGTCTAGCAGAAGCGGGCAAGCTGCAAAATACTTCAACAGCTCAACTTCATGTAGTAAGACAGTTCAAGACTTCAAGTAAATCAAGTCTTCAAGTTGCAGGAGCAACACAGCAGGAGCAGCAGGAGGCTAGGAGCAGTAGCAGCACGACAATGTATAGTAGCAGACTAGCAGTCTAGCAGAAGCGGGCAAGCTGCAAAACACTTCAACAGCTCAACTTCATGTAATAAGACACTTCAAGACTTCAAGTGAATCAAGTCTTCAAGTTGCAGGAGCAGCATAGGAGCAGCACAGCAGGAGCAACACAGTAGGAGTAGCAGGAGGTTAGGAGTAGCAGTAGCATGACAATGTATAGTAGCAGACTAGCATTCTAGCAGAAGCGGGCAAGCTGCAAAATACTTCAACAGCTCAAATTCATGTAACAAGACACTTCAAGACTTCAAGTGAATCAAGTCTTCAAGTTACAGGAGCAGCACAGCAGCAGGAGCAGCAGGAGCATGTATAGTAGCAGTCTAGCAGAAGCGGGCAAGCTGCAAAACACTTCAACAGCTCAAATTCATGTAATAAGATACTTCAAGACTTCAAGTGAATCAAGTCTTTAAGTTGCAGGAGCAGTACAGCAGGAGCAGCACAGCAGCAGGAGCAGCAGGACAATGTATAGTAGAAGTCTAGCAGAAGCGGGCAAGCTGCAAAACACTTCAATAGTTCAGCAGTTTAACTTCATGTAGCAAGACACTTTAAGACTTCCAAGTTCCAAGTCTTCAATAGTTCAACACTTCAACTTTATACATGCAGGAGCAGGCGAGCAACAAGACAATGTATATTGTATAGTAGCAGAAGCTGGGAAGCTGCACTGCTGCAGAACACTTCAACAGTTATGTGGTTCAGAATAAATATGATCAACTGTAATTATGTGGTTCAGAATAAATAACTGTAATTATGTGATTCAGAATAAATATGATCAATTCAGTAATCAGTTAGCATTTTAACTTTGAAGGATAATATCATGTCAAATGGTCCATTAAGAAAAGCTTGAGAAATCTCCTGTACTCCCATATACAAAAGTAACAGAACAAAAGCCAGAACCAGAAGTTCCAACTTCCAAGCAACATAACATTACTAGGGTGAAGCCAAAGAAGGAGACAATCGTCCAATCAGTCACTTGCCCACATGCGAGCATAGCATATGGCAATGAGCCAATGATTCAACATCTTCATCGCCTCAAACAGCTTATGAAAAATTCAACAAATATCATTAAAAAAACCATAAAACAATTCCAAGAGGGTCATACTGTCATATTCGCCTTATACCGTCATACCCAGCATCCCTCTCTGGTTGTCCCCGTGAGCGAATGGTAGGTAGTGGTTGCCTTCACAGGCCATCCAAACAACCATGCCATTGCTACAAGCCTACAAAGTGAAGAGGACGAAGCCAGAGTAGGGGACCATTGGAACACCTCCGCATCAAAACACCAAAGACAAAAAAACCTCAAATAAAAGCAAAAATTCAAGAGGCTCAGATGGCTTTGATGCATCATCAAAAACGAAGATGTCTCCCCTCAGGCATCAACCTGCTCGGTTGCTCCTACAAAATAATAGTTGGATACATACCTGTCCCTGGATAGTTGGATCATACTGTTGAACCTAAAAAATATAGTAAAATATCATCACAGTAAAAGCAATTAAGAAAATATCAGGTAAGTAGGTAACTGGGTAAGGAACTAAGGACCGTAAGATCATAACTTCACACATGCACTGATGCTGTGATGCACATGAATGATAAGGATATATAAGAATGAATCTGCAAAAGATGACCATAGAAAGTTAGAAACATGAACAGAAATGCATAAAAAATAAGTAAGCATATTCAAACCTTAAGATGACTTTTCAAAATTCAACGGTTGCGACATCCAATATCATCTTTATCAATTCTGAAATAAAAAAATCAATCAATGATTATCTGATCATAATAAAGAAATATACAATACAATAATAAAAATATTAGCAATGCAAATCTTACCCTCTTGAATCTTTTCAAGTTCTTCCAAACTTTTCTCAACATTGATTTCTGTTTTTGAATTTTTAATCCAATCTTGAGTGCAAATGAGAGCTTGTACTAGTGTAGGAGTCAAAGAGCTATGAAAACGATCAAGTACGCGCCCTCCTGTGCTAAAAGCTGATTCAGAGGCCACTGTAGAGATAGATATAGCTAACATATCACGAGCCATATGTGACAAAATAGGAAATCTGCAGCTATTCACTTTCCAGAAGCCCAGAACATCAAAGTTTGGCTCATTTTTTTCAAGATCCTCTGATAAATACTTGTCTAGCTCAGACTTCATTTCATCACCCATGAAATTTTTTCTATGCTCAGCAAATAGACTGCTTAAGATGTATTTACCTGATTGCTTTCGCATACTTGATCCTTCACCAGATGGCATTCCTCCCGGCTGTAGTCGCATTCTGTACTCTTTGAACAAATCATATACAACTTCATGCAACCTTCTCCTCATCATAACACCTCTTTCACCTTCATACATTTTTTCAACTCCAAACTCAACATATTCTAACTTGCGTCTTGGATCAAAAACAACAGGAACAAAGAGAAGCATATTAATCTTCTCTGGCTCACCCCAATACTTGTCATATTGTCTTTCATCACAGCAGCCATTTCTTGGATTTTTGTATCACCGCTGACCTTCCACAGATTCAAAAGAAGGTTAACTTGACAAATTTCATCAAAAAATAAATTACTTGTAACATACATAGAGCCAGAAACTCTAAGAGTCAATTCATAGAAATGCTCTAAGAATGTA